>NIGD01000001.1:6151041-6202145 GCA_003055185.1 Escovopsis sp. TC
GCGCAAGCGGGAGAAAGGAGGGAGGATGGAGGTGGAACAGATGAGAGCGTGGAGCACGGGGGATGGAGGAATCTGGTGAGATGGGGAGGGGAAAGGGGGGGGGGCTATTTTGAGGGGGTAGAAGGATGATAGAAATACGTGGATGTGATGATATGGGAGAATCGAGGGAGACGGGGGTAGGACGATGGGAGAAAATGGAGAGGGGAGGAGGAAGAAGAATGGAGGATGGAGGATAGAGAAATAGAGGAGAGGAGGAGGACGAGAGGGTCAAGGGATAGGAGTAGGGAGAAGAAAAAGGGCCTCATACGTGTATGGATGGGTTGTGGTGGTTGATTGTAGCATGAATTCGAATCGTCTTGTATAGGCTATTTTTCCCCTTCTCTTTACTTGGGGTGTCTCTCTTTCTCCTCTTCTTTGGCTTGTCGCCACTGATGTTGCCACATTTGGTGCTTTGTTGTGCGTTGTCCGTTGCGTTGCATTTTTTTCCCTCCATTTCCTCAGCAAATTACCTTCCTTCGAGTTGTCCCTTTGAAATGTCTCCATGCTTTCTGTAGGGATGAGCTGAAGGGAGGTACAATTGGATTCCGGATTGATCCGAATTTTCATCATTTGTAGGCGACTTTGCTTGATACATAATGAGTGGGCATGCTTGACGTGAAGAGCTCGGGAGGATCAAAGTGATAATAGGAGGTAGGTGTGGGAGGGGGGTGAAATTTTCGGATGAAGTATCGGGAGACTCCTTTGCCAGCATGGAGTGGATGGGTATAGTCCTCGCATTGAGAAGCATTTTTGTCGGCACGAGGGACGCATCGTTGGGTTTGGGGGACCTTCTCGTATCATCATGCTGCATACATGTATATTCGTAGAACGCTTTTTCGAAAAAAAGGTAGATGGGGATGCTGCTCCGGGCCGGGGAGGTGCTTTGAGCTGGGTACATGTAGACTCCAGGCCCGATCTAGGAGGTTCGAGAGAGGGGCTCGTCAAGCAGATAGAGAATACGGCGGCACACTGGATATTTGGTATATAGACGGGCATTTGCATCTGGTATCGTGGTTCGATTGCATGCCTGTGTTCGTCTATGGGGCGCCGTAGCTGCCCTTCTCGAAGCGTTCCGAGTCGAAGAATTTGGGGACGATCTTGTTCCCGTTGAAGACGCGCCCGTCGAGCTCGTTGACGGCCTGGGAGATGTGAGAACAGTGGCGACATGGGGAGGCATTGTGCCATTCGTCTTTAGGACCTCATTTGGCGGTAGCAATGGCGGTGGTGGTGAGGGTGGTGATACCGCGGGATCCTCTCTGAGGCATGGGGGACTTGACTTACACGAAGGGCCGATACTTGGTCTGTGAATTTGATGAAGACCTGGCGGGTTTCCTGGTCGATGTAGAGTCTTTCGACTCGTCCGTACTGGTTGGTTGAGGAACGCGTTAAAACTCGATTGCGGTTGCTCGGCTTCTCTTTCGGACTTTGCTCTTCTCCCTCAATGGAATGGACGACCTACCTTCTCGCCGCACTCTTCGCCAATTTCCTGGCCGAGGCCGTCCTCGATCTCGGCCTGCAGGTCCGGCATATCGTCCAGCATGTTCTGCAGGACGATGACCTCGCTCATCGCGCCGAACGAGCCCGCCTCCTCCCTGCGCCTGCCGCCGATGATCTTGCCCTTGCCGCCGGGCTCGGCCCAGCCGCCGCCCTCGGCACCAGCTTTCTTGCGGCGCTTCTCGACCTGCACGCGCAGCGGGTCGAGGATCCCGGATTCGTTGGCGCCCAGCGCAGTCCCCTTGGTCCAGCCGTACTTGCTCATGAGGCGATGCGCGAAGCCGGCCTGGCCGGGCCGGTTGGACCGCGGTGCGGGCTGAGACTCGTCGTCCTCGGCGACACTGCTGGGACGGCCCCTGCCGAAAGCTGGTGGTGGAGAATAGGCTTCGTCGGGGTAATCATCGCGATCAGAACCAGGATGGTTTTTGGAGGAGGAGGATGGCTCTGCGGGTGGGGCGTATCGGACGGGGGCTCGGGATATCGTGGCGGCGCTGGAAGTGGGAGGAGGAGGAGGGGATGGTGGAGGCGGAGGCGGAGGAGGAGGATGGAATGAATGTGGAGGCAATGGCGCGGGAGGCTGTTGTGACGATGATGATGGAGACGGGGGCCTGGGGGCTTGGCCCGAGAGCGCTAGGCGACGTGCGTATGCGTCGTCGGCTGTCTCGTCTCTGGATGGTGCGGCGGGTGGTGATTTCGGAGGAGGCGCAAAGGCGTATAATGGCGGAGGTGCGAATTGGTTCGACGGTGCTGAGCGGCTGTGCTCGTCCCTCGCGTAGCCATCGTCGTCGTCGTCGTCGTCATCGTCGGATGCGTCGCTCTCGTCGCGTCGATTCCTGTGGCGATACAAGAGGGCTTTCCACTCCCTGACCTCGTCCACCTTCTCGTCGCTTCTCAGGTACTCGTCGACGTTGGTGGGTCTCGTCGGGTCGTAGAGCTCGTCCCAGTCCGTCTCGAGGTGCTCCTGGTGCCTCTTTTTCTTCTTCTTCCGGCCGCCGCGCTGCCGCTTCTCCCCGACGCCGTACATCCACTCATCGTGTTCGGTGGCGGTCCAGTCGGCGAGCGTGCTCTTCTGAAGTGACTGCGCGGCTGATCCCACAACTGTGCCTGAACCAGCGGCTGGAGGTGCGCCTGCTGCTGCTGCTGCTGCTGTGATAGAGGCGGAGGAGGTGGAGGGATGGGGGGTGATGGATGCGCCGGGGGCGGCGGGTTTGGGGACGGTCTTGGGGAAAGCGGCCTTGGGTTTTGTCTGCTTGATTTGCGGGCGGCGGATGGGCTGGAAGCGCAATGCAGGGTCGATTGGCTTCTTGGAAGCGCACCCTGCTGGCTGGTCGTAGATGACGGGTGCCGAGGAGAAGGTGGCCGGGGGAGGGGGGGGATCGTTCGGGTCGAGCAGGTTATCGTACAGGGAGAGGCCCCGTGGTGGCCGAGGAGGGCCTGACATTGTGTCCTCGAGTTCCTGATGATGATGATCTGGGTAATGAGCCGCAATGGTCCCCATCCACTGTCCACATCGAGATGGATGTCTCGCGATGATGCCTCGTCGGCGGCTTCATCGACGTGCGGCGGTTCGCGTTGACAGCACAGGAGCTGCTCTTATCGATTACAATGGATCGCCTTATCGATTCACAGATGGATCCACCTGGATCCATTTGTGTCATCGCTGGCCGGGTGATCACCGGCTCCTGTTACAGCGACCTGGTCCCTGAAATGGAGCTCCTGATGGAGCGTCCTGGGATACGGGGCACGGAGTACTCCGTACTTCTGGGCTACTTCGGACTCGAGCTCGAGAGCCGCCTGGCGCTGCGTTGATGCACGCATTTTGGAGGTCGGCATTGCCCCTCTACAGGTGTCCTGCGGGTAGCGCAGGACATGGACGGGTTGCCGTGAGACGAATTGGCCCCTCCAAATCCTCTTCAACTTCGACCTCCTCCAGTGTCAGCGCCTCTGCCTGACGACCATCATCCAGGATTCTTATGGAAATCAACGCGACTCGGCAAATCTCCCAATCTTGAGGTCTCGACGACGAGACGCGCCATTCATCCCTCGGGCAAAGCGAATTGTCTTGCCGTCGCTGCGTCGCGCCGTTCGATATCGCCCACCTGTCTCCATCTCCAGACCCAGCATCGACATCCGAGTCCCTCGAGACCTCGCCCAAGATGGCTGACCTCGCGAGCCGAGTCACGAAACCCGAAGACACCCCTGCCGAATCAAAGCCAGAGGTCACTCCCGAGGAGAAGCCCGCAGAGGTCGAGGCGTCGCCGGCCGTCGAGGGCCAGGCCGATGGCGCCGGGGAGGAGGTCGGCGGGCCGGGCCTGCAGGAGCCGGAATGGGACGTTGAGGTCTCTCTAAGTGAGCTTCAGGACAACCAGGCGACTCCATTCCACTCGGCAACATCATGGCAGGACATGGGATTGTATGGCGACTCTTCTTGTTTTTGCATCCCCAGCCTCCCGCATTGGTGACCAGACCCATCTTTGCTAACATCACAATGCCTCCTTACGTACCTCTAGGTCCGAACAGCTCCTTAAGGGCCTCTTCGCCCTCAGCTTCCACAAGCCGTCCAAGGTCCAGGGCAAGTCGCTGCCTCTGATGCTCAGCGATCCCCCTCGGAACATGATGGCCCAGTCCCAGTCCGGCACGGGCAAGACCGCTGCCTTCGTGACCGCGATATTGTCGCGCGTCGACTTCAGCCAGCCCGACACGCCGCAGGCCCTGGCCCTGGCCCCCAGCCGAGAGCTGGCCCGCCAGATCGAGGGCGTCATCCAGGCCATCGGCCGCTTCATCGAGAACCTCAAGATCGCCGCCGCCGTGCCCGGCGCCCTGCCCCGCGACCAGCCTGTCAGGTCTGCCGTCGTTGTCGGCACCCCGGGGACCATGATGGACATCATCCGCCGCAGGCAGCTCGACGTCTCCAGGCTCAAGGTCCTGGTTCTCGATGAGGCAGACAACATGCTGGACCAGCAGGGGTTGGGTGACCAGTGCATGAGGGTCAAACAGTGAGGAGATCCATATTCCCCGTCATACCTGCGGGCCCATACTCTTCGTTCCGACAAGTTTCCTTGCTGACATGTGGCCCAGGATGCTTCCCAAGCACATCCAGATCCTCCTCTTCTCCGCCACGTTCCCCGACAAGGTCATCCACTATGCCGCCAAGTTCGCGCCCAATGCTCACTCGCTGAAGCTGCAGCGCAGCGAGCTGACGGTCAAGGGCATCTCCCAAATGTTCATCGACTGCCCGGACGACAACGCCAAGTACGATATTCTTTGCAAGCTCTATGGTCTCATGACCATCGGGCAGTCCGTGATCTTTGTCAAGGTTTGTCATCCCAGCCCCTGTTTCTCTCGGCGCAGTCTGTTTTGTTTCCCCCTTGAGGGCCTCTCGTCGACTTTCGTCATCCTCTTCTCCCCTTTCTTCTCGACCCATCACAGTACTGACCAGACGTCAATCTCCAGACGCGAGACAGCGCCACCGAGATCATGCGACGCATGGTGGCCGACGGACACAAGGTCTCCGCCCTGCACGCCGCCTACGACGGCAACGAGCGAGACGAGCTGCTGGCAAAGTTCCGCCGGGGCGAGAGCAAGGTCCTGATTGCGACCAACGTCATCGCGCGAGGCATAGATGTCTCCACGGTGTCCATGGTCATCAACTACGACATCCCCATGATAGGCAGGGGGCACGAGGCGGAGCCCGACGCGGAGACCTACCTCCACCGCATCGGGCGGACGGGCCGTTTCGGCCGCGTCGGCGTCAGCATCAGCTTCGTGTACGACAAGCAGAGCTTCGAGGCGCTGTGCAGCATTGCGGAGACGTACGGCATCGACCTGGTCCGGCTCGACACCGACGACTGGGACGACGCCGAGGAGAAAGTGAAGGAGGTGATCAAAAAGAATAGGGCTCAGGCATCATATGCTCCTAGTGCGACAGATCCTCGGCCGTCGGCGAATGCTTGAGAACCGGGGGTGTTAGGAAGTAGGGGGGGGGGGAGGGATGGTTTGATGGTTTGGTGTGGGCGGTGGATGAACAATGGCCAAAAACTAAAATGCGGGGGAGGGGAGGGTTCAGATGGCAGCTCAGACGATCGACCCAATGTCATGCCTGCCCTTCTTGCTTTCATTCTCTCTATTTATCCACTCTTCTTGTTTTTCTCATTTTTTTTTCACTTCCAATTCTCTACGACGATTTGACCTAGAGGATGGATGCGACAAGATACCAAAAGCCCTGCTTGTACTTGGGAACTCTTTACCTGTCAAAAGTGATGCGCGTGTACTCATACTCGTACGAGTACATATGAATGTGCATCCTTGCATGTGCAACTGCCCACAAATATTCCCGGTACTCCGAACTGGTACTCCGTAGACGAACGAGGATTGGCATCTTTGGATCTATGGAACAGCATGATCCAACCGTGGTCCGTTTATTGCCGCGCACATAGAACAGTTGCTTGGGCGGCGAGGATCGCGCCCGTGCTGTTTCCCACCGTTTCTACGGAGTAGAGGTGGTGAGAGGTGGGAGCGAGCGCGGGGATGCGGGCAGGCAAACGGGCGGGCGGAAGGCGGATCAGCAACACCAGCGAAAAGCCCCGGAGGCTGGCGGTCATTTCCCATCTCCTGGGTGGGACGTCATCGCCTTGACCTCAGAGGGAAGGCCTGAGACCGTCCATCGATCGAGGCTACCCATGTCCCTCACCGTGCTGCTGCTCTTCACTCGCCCTCGCCCTCGCCCCGGGGTTGCGAGTATCCGTGATCTGAAAGGGCCCCCCGGCCGGGAGAGTCTGTTAGTCAGGGTTGGGATCTTCACGTCATGACCTTGAGAGCCTGTCGACGAAGGCCCATTGCGCGCGTGATCCTGCTTTCCCCCTCATCCATCGATCCGCTTTGTTGCCCGTCTTTTTTTCCCAAGGGCGTATGAGTACGGTCAACATTACATGAATGGAGTGGTATGATGCTGCCCATCTTTTGGAGCCAAGTCAAGAGAAGGAAGACACAGGCATGCTACCTAGGTAGCATTGGAATCTCAACGTTGCAGCCGTGTCCGTTTGGGCACGAACGGGCTCATCCCATCTCGACCGAGGTGCCCGGTAGCACAGGTAGAGGTAGTACTGGTAGTAGTCGTAGCTGCTCGTTGCTTCGTACTCGTACGGCGCACAAGCAGAGACCTGCCACGGACGGATGATATCTAGAGAAGAGCCGGCTTGTGCTCGTGGGAGGTAGCGGTGATGATGGATCTTCAGCACGGATCAACGGGCCCGACCTGATGGATGTGTCACCACCGTTCTTGTGGTCGTCGTCGTCGTCGTCGTCGTCGTCGTCGTCGTCGTCGTCGTCTTGAGGTCTAGACGGAGCGGTCAAAATGCCAGACGACGTCCCCTTGTGCGACGAGCGGGGAGATTCGAGAAAGTTCGCGCAGGCGCCAGGCATGTCTGCTTGCTGTGGGCGTGCGTGCGTGCGTGTGCGTGTGCGTGTGCGTGCGTGCATGCATCTACAAGCACACAGCTGCATCGGGAGCGCATTGCCATGCCTTGAGGATGTGTCGAGGCGCATCCATTGTCTGCGCAAGAGACTGGAGGTCTGAGTGGGAGATTGAAGTCCTCCGGGGCCTCGACGAAAGGTGAAGTCGCGATGACTCGGTCGGAGAACAAGGATACATCTCTCTACGTGGTGGTGTGAGGAAGGAGCAGAGCTCCCCAAAAGGGGTCCATTGCAGCCTGGTACTCCCGTAGTACTCGTACTCGTACCTGGTACTCGTAGTAGTAAAAAGTACTATACCATCATTGACATCCATCGATCCTTCCTCGCCGCGTGTCGACACCGGCGCTTCCCTGGGCCGCACTTGCCCGCTGTGATGGTGGTGCGATGAATGCTCGGATACAGTTCTCCGTACTCCGTAGCGGAAGGAGGGACTGAGAGAGGGAACGAGAGCCCGGAGGGGGAAGCTCCTTCCACACGGCAGCTGAACAGCGTCGTCGCTCTTGCGGTTTGCGGGATCGACCCCACCTCGTCGTTTCCCAGTTTCCCTCACCGCCAGCCTCCATGTCTGAGTAGGTACCAGTACGGAGTACGGAGTACTCGTAGACGAAAGCCGCTGCCCACCACCTTCTAATGCCCTCTCACGACAGGTGCCAGTGCGGCTTTGGCATAGCACTGGGACGAGGACGGAGTACCTGTACTTCTCCTTTTTTCTGTCTTGCTGAAAGGGGTTGACTTCATGCCAACTTTCATTTTACGCCATGATGGACTTTGGAGACGAGAGCTTGAGAGGAGGAAGAGCTCGCGAAGACGACAATCCCCGGAACGTGGACATCATCACTTTCTTGTCAGTCTGTCAGCCCTTCTGGAGGCTCCATCCATCCCTCCGGCCAGCCAATGAATCCGCCCATGATCCATCCATCACGGTCTGACCCCAAATCTCCCTCGCGAAGCCGTGCCGGTGGCAACCTTTGTGGGGACGGCTAAACCCCAAACGCACGAGTACGAGCACCACGAGTTGGTTGCCGTTGTCTCTCCCGCAGGACGAGTCGTCATGATCAATTTCCACACCTCGCCATGCAACGAGACGCCCTTGTCGGAATCATTCGGTCTCGGCTGATGGCCCAATGTGCAAAACACGGAGAGCGGGCAGGTGAGTAAGGACCCAGACCGGCATGGTCTGCATGCTCCTCGTGTGTTGCCCCATGGTGGAGATTAGAACGGCAGAGAGAGAGAGAGAGAGAGAGAGAGAGAGAGAGAGCGGGGCAGGAAAAGGGAAGACCGAAAAATTACGGAGTACGAATACCAACCACCGCCATTCCACTAGGCACTGCTCTGCGCGAAGCGCGAGCGAACGATATGAGGATGGTTGGGCACGAAGGACATCTCTGTGATGGGAGCGATGGCGCCTACGAGGACTCCGTATGTACGAGAACGGCCGGACGAGCGAGATGATGCAGCCATCTGGGGGTGGGAAAATTGGTACGAAGTACGGAGTAGGCCGGGGCGCTCTCTCTCCCGGACGGTTCAACGCGACCTGACCAGAATCTTGCCGCCCCGTGAAGCAATACTGGTACGAAACGGAGAGTGATGGATGCTGCGTTTCGTTCCCTCTCCTCCTCTTCCAGGCTGCTTCTTGGCCTCGCCGACCCACGGCATTGGATGGCGTGGCCGATCAAATCCGGAGCCAAGCCTTGTGGAGCGACCCTCTTCAGATCTTTGGAAAGGTGAGCCACGTAGCACATCTCCTGGAGGGAATCCAAAACGCCGAGGTCGTTACCTGCATCCATACGGAGTACGGAGTACTCCGTAGTGTCAGGCACATCGGATGTCTTGTTCAACGCTAACGACTGCAAAAGTGGCTCTCCCTCGATATCCTGCACTCCCACGACCCGCCACTACTACTAGTACCTACTCCGTACTCGTAGTAGTATTCAGACTTGGGCCTGGCACCGGCGGGCAACGGCCATCCTCGCTCGTTTCCTGGGCTAACAAGACGACTTAGAAGCCTCCTCGTCATCAGACGATTGGCGGGCTCCTTCTGCCATTCTCAAGTCGTCCATCTTTACTCCGCACGCCGTACCCCAGCGCGAGAGGGTGGAATTGCTCGCCCACAACGACAAGACCGACGAGGATCCCCATGCCGGGCTGACAGGTGCACATGCGAGTACTCCGTATCGAGTGCTCCGTACGGAGTACGAAGACTCCGTCCAGGAGCATTTTGCCTCTGCCTCCGCCATCGATGGCAGCGTCCAGCGCCATCAGCACTGTACAATTACGGTGTACGGCGTACGAGTACATACATACGGTGTGGCCCTGGACTGGTGCGGTCCGCAGAAGGGGGTCCTCGTCTCGTGCTCGTACGAGTACCAGTACTGGTACTCCGTACGAGTTCTGATATTTGTGTGGAATAGATGCTGGTGATATCACGCTCTTCCGTCCAAGCGTTCGACGGTCGTTCAGCCGCCCCTAGAGCTATTTGCAGTCTCTCATCATCAATGTCTCACCTCGAGCAGGCTCATCAAAGCGCAGGCAAGCAAGCAGTCGTCCAGTCGTCCAGTCGTCCAGTCGTCCAGTCGTCCAGTCAGGCAGGCAGGCGGCAGGCAGGCCGGCAAGCAAGCAAGCAGGCAGGCAGGCAAGCAAGCAAGCAAGCAGAAGTGCAAGCAGGCAGGCATCCCGAGTCACGTCGTGAGTGTTTTCTCCAACCATCCCCGAGCCTCTTTGACGTGATGGCACCGGCTTCGTCCGCCAATTGCCTTGGAGCGTGAATCATGGAAATCGTGGTGGTCAACCATGGGGATGTGGAGTCAGCCGGATCTGGGTTCGACAGGGATCGTGCTCTAGCCGGGGCCTCTGCGTCTCTTGGCCTGTCGGGCCCCGCACCCTTCTTCGTCAAAGAGGAAAAGGAAGGAAAAAATCTTGCCCGGCTCGGTTGTTCCCAGTACTCTGACGGGTGCGAGTGCTCGTCCATGTGAGTGCTTCTGCAAGTCAAAGAGCACATCAGTGGCACTCGTCTTCGTACGAGTACGAGTACTACTACTACTGCCTACTCGCACAGAGAGGGTAGGAGTACTCGTACACACCAGCACAGGTTGGTGTATCTTTCACAAGTCATCGTCGAGCATTTGGGCGAGCGAGCGAGTGAGCGAAGTTGGTGGGCCTCGGACAAGGGTGCATCCTCCGGCTGGTGACCCAAGGCGGGATGAGCCCGTCACATCTCGAGAGTGTCCGAGGCTGCGTGCACTGTGGCCACTGGGTGTGCCGGCGGGCTGTGATGTCCGAGTAATCAATCAATGATTTCTCGGCGCCTCCCACCTGTTCGCAGCTCTTTCGACGTTTCCTGCCCTCTTGTCCCGGGTTCTATCTCTTTTCCCCCCTTCTCCTCTCTCTCCCTCTCTCTCTCTCTCTCTCTCTCTCTCTCTCTCTCTCTCTCTCTCTCTCTCTCTCTCTTTCTCTTTCTCTTTCTTTCTCCTTCTCTCTTTCCCTCCCAAGACATCTATTCTATCATCTTTGCAACTCCCTGACTCTATCCCAACCCACCTAGGTGGTCGGTGCCCGTTTTCGCCCAAGGCGTCAAGAACAGTCGATCTCTTGGCCAGCCGAGACGAGCGCCACCTGGTGTCTCCAACTTTACCACTTCTCACCTCTCCGTGTCTCCAGTCCCATCTCCCTCCAGTCATTGGCCCCTCGCATACCTGCATCTACCCGATACTCCGAGGAGGACCTTGCAGCTGCAGGAAAAGTTTGAGCTTCAACAACCTTCGCCCCGAAATCACGCAAACGAGCCTGGCGACCTATCGGATTGCCTCTCACACATAGAGAGCACAGAAGTAAGAACCTTCTTGTCTACTGCCTTCGTGCTTGCTTTGCTGCATGCCATCTTCTTGGGGCTCTCGACCTGTCCGAGTCTAGCATCGAGGTCTTAGTCTCACAGCGGCAATCTACAGTTTCGCAAGCCCCCGAACTCTGACGAGGAGGTCGTGAGCAGCAAACAAGGTACGGGAAGGAAAGGGAAAAATTTTTCCCTCCTCTTCCTTTTTCACATCATTCCTGTAAACTACTACTACTGCGTAGTAGTGTTCAGGTTCTCTACTCGTGCCATTGCCAGTCGCGATGGACTCCTTTTTCGGGCGACTCTCGATGGCTTTCCAATCGGCCCGATGGCAGGGGGAAGAGACAAAGACAGACTAACCAATGGCAAGCAGGACAGTCGTTCTCTCAGGCGGCCATGAGCGCGGAGCTGATAGAGCAGGAGCTCCTCGAGGACCAGCTGACCGCTGGGTCAGAGGTGGCTGCTGACGCCAACGCCGACAAGAAGAAGAAGAAGAACAAGAAGAAGAAGAAGAAGCCGACGACGACGGCCATCGAGACCGATGCCTCGCTGCCCCCTACGCCGTTAGAGTCCGCTGAGGACTTCAACAAAGAGCTCAAGGCCGACGAATCCGGAGATGAGAGCAAGATCACATCGCCGCCCCCAGAGCTGGCCACAGCCTCGACAGCCGCCAAGAAGAAGAACAAGAAGAAGAAGAAGAAGAAGAATGGGAATGGCGTCATGTCCCCCGCCAGCGTAATGTCGCCAGACGTCATGTCTCCCACGGACAGCGTGTGCGGTGACGACTACTCAGAGCTTTCTCAGCCCCCGACACCATTCGCCCTCGACGACATTGCGGCTTTGATCATGCCCGTCGCTCAAGAAAGGTCGGCGGCCGGTGGATCCAAGCTCGCCGAGGTGGAAACAGTCGCCTTGCCGGAGCCTGCGCCCGAAACCCGGGAGACACACGCGGTGGAGGAGCACGTCGAGGTGGCCGTCGAGGCGGCGCCCGCGCCCGAGGCCCCTGCCGAGCCGACGCCCGAGGTCGAGGATGCCGCCGAGGTCATCGAGGACAAGGCAGTCGAGCTGCCCGCGACATCGGAGGATGCGCAGGCGCCGGAGGCTGCCGACGAGATCGCAGATTCGAACGAGCCCGAGGAAGTCAAGGCCGAGGTCCTGCCCGCTGAACCGACCAAGATCGCGGAGGAGGCGCCCGTTTCTACTCCTGCTCCAGCTGAGGAACAGGAGGCCGAGGAGACCGTCGAGGAACGCAAGATCGAGGAAACGGAAATCGCGGCCGCCGACGAAAAGGTCGAGGCCTCGGTTGTCCACGTGGAGGAAGAAGTCTCCGAAGCTGAAGTCAGACCCGAGACTACCGAGCCCGTGTCTGAGTCCATGGCCGAGCCTGCTGCCGAGATCGTTGTCGACACTGCTTCCGCACCCGCGAATGAGGCCCCCGTCGAGACGACCGCTGAAGTCGTCACCGAAGTGATCGCCGAATTTGTTCCCGAGGTCGCCTCCGTTGAGTCTCCGACTGAAGCCCACGTCGAAATCTCTCATGAAGCCAAGCCGGAGCCCACTGCGGAGCACGTCGAGCAGGCAGTGGAGACGTCCGCCGAGGCCACTGTCGAAGCCGAGGTCGCTCAGGAGACCGTTACCGAAGTCGTCGCTGAGCTCACTCCTGAAACTGTTGCCGAGACTTCCGTCGAAGAAGCTGCCTCGACGGAGGTCGCCGCTGCCGAAACCACGGCCGAGTCTGCCGCTGAGATCGCCCCTGAGCATGCTTCTGAGGTTGCTGCCGCCGAAAATGTCGAGTCTCATGCCGAGGCCGCCAACGAGCCTGCCCCCCAGATTGTGGAAGCGGCCATCGAGAAGACAATTGAGGTGGAATCCGTTGTTACCGCTGAGCATGCGTCTGAGGCCGTTGCGGATCCTGTTGTCGAAGCCGTGGTGGAGACTGCGTCCGAGGTCGTTGTTGAGTCATCTCCAAAAGCTGCCCCTGAGCCTACAACTGAAGCTATCGCTGAGGTGCAGAAGAAGCACGAGGAGATTGCTGTGACTGAACACGTCGCCGAGTCTCATGTCGAGGCTGAAGACGCAAAGGTTGAGGAGACAACCTATGAAGCACACGCCCACGCCGAGCTCTCGCAAGAACAGGAGGTCGTCGCCGAGGAGAAGATCGAGGTCAATGAGACGGTCGAGGAGCATGCAGCTCCCGCCAATGAGCCTGCTCCTGCTGCGCTCGAGGTCGAGGAGGTTCATGAGACCGCTGAGGTCTTGCCTCCTGCCTCTGAAGTTGAGCAAGCTTCGCCTGCGGAGCGTGAAGCAAAGGAGCTCGTTTCGCCTGCAGAGGAAACTGTCAACACGGAAGTCGCGGTTGAAGCACCCGGCGTCCAAGAAGAAGTCGCCGAGACTGAAGTGAAGACAGAGGTCGTTGAAGCTCTGGAGACGCCGGCTCATGTTGAGGAGGTCGAGACCTCAACGGTACACGTCGACGCCAAGGCCCCTGCTGTTCAGGCAGTGGAAGTTGTCGAGGACAAGTCCGAACAAGTGCCGCATGTTGAGACTGAGACCGCTGAGACCGAGGCTTCTGTCGAAGTGACCGAAATCCAGGCCGCCGTTGTCAAGGAATCTGCTGTGGCTCAAGAGACTCAAGTCATTGAGACATCAGCTTCGCAACAAGTTGAGGAGCACGGCGAGGAGACCATCAAGGAGGACATCGCGCAGACGGAAGTCCACGAGGCCGTTGCCGTTCAGGAGACTGAGCCCGTGCCCGAGGTCAAGGAAATCGACGTCGCCGTTGCGGAGGTCGCTCCCATCGTGGCGCCCGCCGAGTCTGCTCCTGCCCCTGAAGCTGCTGTTGAACCTACCCCTGCTGTCGAAGAGGACTCTGCGGTGGTCACTCGTGAGATTGTGAGCGTCGAGGTCGAGGCGCCCAAGCCTTCTGAGCCGGAAACCGAGGTCATCGCTACGGAGGTCAACGAGGAGGAAGAGGTGGTCGGGAAAGGTGAGGAGCAGCATCCGGTGCATGATACCCATGGTGTAGTTGCGGAACGGATCGAGGACAGCACACCTGCGGGGGCGCCATCTGCTTCTGAAGTTCAGCAAGTCTCGTTCAGAGAGGAGGAAGACGCCAAGGTCGACATCCAGGAAGAAGTGGAAAGCAAGGCCGTGGTCCAGGAGATTGCGATCGAGGAGACCCCCGCCGCACCCGCCAAGGAGACGACTGAGAGAGCCATTGCCTCGACAAGCGCTGTTGAAGCGGTGTCTCAGGTTGAGACGCAAGTGGAGACCCAGGTCGCGACCGAGTTCGAGACCCAGGTTGAGACACAGGTCGAGGCTCCAGCCATCCTTCCTGCAGAGACAAAGAACGACATCTTCAAGGCTCTTGACTCCATTTCCCTCGACAAGTCTCTTGCCCTCGGAGCTGGAGCGGCTGGAGCGTTGACGGTTGCCGCTGCGGCCGTTGCATACAATGAGGCCCACGACAATGGGTCCCCCGATCTGTTGGTCAAGAAGCTTGGCCTTTCCTCCGCGGAGCAGAGCCATGACCTCACCAAGGGCAAGACTGTGGAGACCTCTGTCGAGGAGACCGTCGTGGCGGCGAGGGCTACTGCAACAAGGACGATCGAGGAGACAAGGGTCCAGGCTCCAGTTGCCAAGGCATCGGCGGATCAGTCCAAGGCCTCCAGAACCACGGATGGGGAACAAACCACAACGGAAAGCGCTCGCGACACGACATCAGACCGGCCACCCCAAACTGCCGATACCCAAGTCACCTCCCAAGAAATTGCGGCACAGGCAAGTGAAGAGATCTCGCAACGGGTGCAGAATGAAGGCTTACATTTTGCAGCCTCAAAATTTCCTGGCGAGCTTGACGGCCTGGCTCCTTGCGCCGTTCCTCTGGTTGCGCCTTCAAGTGTTCGGTTCGAAGAAGAAGAAGAAGAAGGCCGGCCGGAGATAGATGTCCACGACACATCCGCACGGGAGGAACTGGCTGCGGCTGAGTCGCTTGAAGGATCCTCGATAACGACCACTGGGTTTGAAGCCGAAGCCCGCACGTCGGACGTGAACATCGCATGGGAGGAATTCGGTGGTGAAGAAGAAGAAAAGAAGGAAGAAGAGTCGCCAGAATTGAGTCGAAATGTTACCCCCCTCGCAGTCGTTGCCGCCGCCCGCTACGTGTCACTGTCGCGCCATCAAGCTCTCCATCTCGAGGATGTCAGCTCCTCCACATCCCGCGCGAATGCACATGTCCCCTCTCACTTGATCCCTGATGCACAAAATGAAAGCCCGGAAGCCATGCCCGCTCCGCTCTCGCCCGCACTGTCATTGTCGCTGTCGCTGCGGCAGCCGAAGGCCCAGCCTCAGACGCCTCCGGTCGTCTTGCAGCATGGCGAGTCTGTTGATGAGGAAGTGAGTCCTCGGACCCTGCCGCGAGGCATGAGGGCTCTGGATGAGCAAATGTGTCTTGCGACCCTGCCTCGAGATGTGAGGGCTTCGGATGAGCAAATGAGTGTTTGGACCCTGCCTCGAGACGACGATGCCCTGAATGAGCAAATGAATGCTCGGACTGTGCCTCAGGATGTGATGGCTCTGGATGAGCAGTTCATTTCTCGGGCCTTGCCCCAGGACCTGGGAGCTCTAAATGAAAGCATGGTCCAGGAGGCCATTGCTATGTCAAGTCTCGTTCAGTACGATGCAGTCGATTTTCGAGGCAACCCACCCGTGCAATCCTCGCTGCTTTCGCCCTCGGAGCAGACTTACGAAATCGGTTCGCTGGAGGACAAGCTGGCGACGGCACTCAAGGAGCTCCGGTCTCAAGCCATTCCCACGGCAGGCAAGAAGATCCTCGCAGGCACTGAGACAGAAAACGTGATCCGCGAGCCCGTGATCAGCAAGCCTGAGCAGGGAAAGCCTGAGGGGAACATCGCCACGGGCCATGATCGAGAGCGGGAGCGGGAGCAGGAGCGGGAGAGGCATCGCAGGCACCGCCATCGCCATGCCTCCTCGATGTCCAGAAGCCGAGGGGAGGAAGGGTTTGTCGAGGAACCGGTGACGAAAGAGCCGAGAACCTCTAGAGCTGCCAGGGAGGCTCATGAGCCGAGGCGCTCTCGCGAAATGAACAACATCCAGGACTGGCGAGACTCTCACGAACGCAAGGATCACAAGCGGCCGTCCTACCGTCGACATCGGAGCGAGACGTCTTCCACGTCTGCTCATAAGCTCGAGTCTGACTCGTCGCACAAGGAGACGCCGGCGAGAGCCCATAGAGGACACGAGAGCGGCCCCCGAGAAGAGGCGGCCGATGTCGCCGAGCGTGGGAATCGCAAATCGGCAGAGGACGTGGCCGCGCACGAAAGGAGAAAGGCAGAGCGGCACGCCGCGAGGGAGACGGAGCGCGGCATCTCCGAGGCTGAGCATCATCGATACGATCGCCACGAGCAACGCGAGCATCACGAGCGCCGGCGCAGCAGGCGGATGTCGGAGCGCCAGGAGATCGTGAAGCAGATGGAGGTGCCCGAGCATCGCGAGAACCGGCGCGAGCGCCGTCAGCGAGAGCGCGAGCGTGAGGAACCCCAGCGCCAAGTGAATCTCGCAGGCCAGCAGCCGAACGTCGGCCCCGAAATGACGGAGTTCCTGGGCGGAGCGTTTCCTGAGACTCGCCAGCAAGTTGGCCAGCAAGCTCGTGATCGAGAGGTCGACAGGCGGGAGCGTCGATCTGAGCAGTTGTCGGAGCCACTTGTCACCCCAGTAAGAGAGACGGCTGTCCTGGCTCAGGCTGTGCAGACTCGTCACGGAGAAGGGGAGCGCCTCGACTTCGGACATCATCACTCTCGTCATCATTCGGAAACGCTGGCGAGGCCGGTCATCAGCCAGCAGCAGGTTGCCCTCCTCCAGCTCCAAGGGAAGGAGCCGGTTGAGTATCTTACCCATGGGCGCTTCGAGCCCCTTGACGAACAGCAGGCGATCATCCAGACCGGGCGCTTTGACGAGTTCACGGCGCCTCCGGCGCAGGATCCATTCTTCATCACCGGGATCCCGCAAGCTCGTCCTCCACCGGCCTACGAAGAGACTGGCTACCGATCGAAGCGTCATTCGGAGCCCATGTTCGAGCCTTCGGCAGGTCAGAGCCATTGGCAGATGCCGGTCAGGAATGTGGTCGAGCTCCGCCAGCAAGCCAAGGAAGAGCTTGAGTACCGTTCCCACTATCGGTCGGAACGGTTTGAGGAGTTCAAGGCCCACCAGGCGGGCCGAGCCGCGCAGGAGGCGCCGGAGACGGTCGAACCGCAGTACATACTGGGCGGACGACTCGAGCCCGAGCCCGAGCCCATGTCCTTGCCCGTGCAGACTGTGCCTGGCTACAACCCCGTCGTGGTCTCCCAGGGCGCTATTGTCGAGCAGGCGCCATACTTTGTTGCTGCCGCGGCGGAGGAAACTCCGTTCAAGGAGCGCAGGAGCAAGGAGGTGGTGTTCGACCTGGAGCCGCAGGAGATTGAGATTTCGACCCGGCGCTCATCCCGGCAGCGCGTGTACCAAGTCGGGCGAGCGCCGCGGCAAGTTTTCCCGGCGGCGGACCCGCAGCCCCGAGCGGCGCGGATGAGCGTCGATCTGGACGCGCCGGTGCCTGTCACTATGCCTGCGTCCGTCCCCGACAGGAGGTCCTTTGGCGGCGGCGCCAGGCTGCTGGACGCGCAGCCCAAGTCCGAGTCCCCTGTGTATCCCGAGGGCGACCTGTTCATCCCGAAGAGGACGTCTTCTCAACGACAACCGGGTCAACAGCAGCAGCAGCAGCAGCAGCAGCTCTGGGGCGGCTTCGGCCACGACCGCGAGATGATGGATGATGCGGTTCCGAGGTTGTCTGCCGGGCGGCCGCGGACGGCGGATGGGTCGAACCCGCCGCCCGAGGATGCTGCGCGACGAGCGCGATTTGAGAAGCGCCGGGCAAGGGAGATGGAGGTGCAAGAGACGATGATCGAGCCGAGGGCGTCGGGTGGGGGGATCAAGGGGATGTTTAAGAAGCTGTTCAAGTGAGGTGTGAAGGGATGATGGGAAATGCGTGATGAGGCGGTATCTGGGGTATTATGTGCACAAGGAATGGACGGGAGGTGCGTGATGAAACGGTAATGGGGTGATGCGTGAGCAAGGGACGAGACGAGAGGGTTGGCAATGTCAGGATGGCTTTGATGCGTCACGATCTGGCATGACATTTCGACGACGGACGGCCTGATGATGACGATCTCATGACTGGGTTGCGGATTGTTTGGATCGCCTGTCTTTGACTCTTGCCACTACAGAATGAACACCCATTGTGGCCTTGCGAAATTTGGATTGCCCAGGACATGTGCGTCGTCTCTGCGCTTGCAGCAGCAGGGAGGCGGCCTCCCGCGACTGAAATCAAGGCGGGTGCGACCTCTGCTTTGAGGATTCTCAGACTCTCCTGAGGATTCCCGGGATTTTCTACTATTACTAGTACTCGTAGTACCTAGTGGTAGAATGGTTTGACGGACTCTCGTTGAGAGACGTCGAAAGGACGGACCTTCATTGCTCATGATGTGCCAGCTTGCTCGACCACCTGGAAAAGGGGGGATCGCCAAGTCACGTGATGACTCACGCCGTAAAGGTACCTATTGGCCATCCTTCCTCCCCCTCGGCCCGTGAGATAGTCCGACCGCCCCCAAGCCAGCCCTAATCCCTCTTCGCATGACTAATCCGCCTCCTTTGCCGCGCACGCGAGAGAGCCAGACTCGAGGAAAAAGCGGGTCCCTGCAGCTCCACAATCTTCGTTTTCGCCGTTTCGCTTCCATTTGTGTGTATCTGGTCTTTTTTTTTTCCTGGGTTTCCGCATTTTCGCAGGAAACCGAAGCCAACCGCAGACCTCCCATCATCATCACCTCGAACGACGCAGGATTCGACCTCTTTGCGCTCCCCCCTCGCACCAAAACCCCACCAAACCTCACACAATGGCTCCCACAGTATGTTGTACCGGATGAGCGAAGGGGGAAAAAAAATGGGCGATCGAACGGCTTTGCTGCGATGTCTTGATTGTTCAACCTCCCCTCCAACGGGGGGGGGGGGGCAAAGGCGAAATGCAGTAGGCTAAGAGTGTGTTGTCGGAACAGGTGAAGAAGTCGGGCAAGTCCCAGAAGGCGACCAAGAAGGTGAGTTCCGATGACTTCCCCGGATGATTAGTGGATTGGCATGATCGTTGTTTGCGGCGGCAGCGCGCGCGCGTGACCCGAAGCGAAGAGGGGGTCGGGGGGGGAAAGAGGGGGGTGAGGAAAAAGGAAGAAGAATGGAAGAAGGGCAGAAGGGAACAGGGGGAAAAGGGGTGGGAACGACTGGATGGGTACTGACATGGCATTCGTAGTTCATCATCAACGCCACCCAGCCCGTGAGCGACAAGATCTTCGACATCACCGCCTTCGCGAAGTTCCTCCAGGACCGCATCAAGGTCGACGGCCGCACCAACAACCTGGGCGACAACGTCGTCGTCCAGCAGTCTGGCGAGGGCAAGATCGAGGTCGTCGCCTACAACGAGTTCTCTGGCCGCTACCTCAAGTACCTGTAAGTCCAGACACGCAGACACAGACACAGACAAAGACACATACACATACACATACACACACACACACACATACTCTCTCTCTCTCTCTCTCTCCCCCCTCCCCTCCCCTCATTCCTCTACCCATCCCCCTCTCTATCCCTGCCTCCTATCGCCGCTGTGTTTCGCGGCTCTGGATCAACCTCTTCCAGCATCCTCATGTACTGACAAACATCCCAGCACCAAGAAGTTCCTCAAGAAGCACCAGCTGCGTGACTGGCTCCGCGTCGTCTCCACCTCCCGCGGCGTCTACGAGCTCAAGTTCTTCAACGTCGTCAACGACGAGGCCGAGGAGGACGACGAGTAAGATGCCTGCACTCTGCGCGACAGGCTTTCCTCCTGGACCTGAGCCTTCCGACGTGGACCTGAGGCCGATTTCTCTGTATTTTGGACCTGGGATGCTCCATCCTGGAAGTGACTAGGAAAGAGAGGATGAAGAACAAAGGAAAAAAAAAATATACAACTTTTAGATGTGGAAAGACCGTGGGGGTGGTGTCGCTACGTATCTCCCGTGGGAAAGGGCTGGTCGGGCAGGGATCGAGTAGATGGGACAGGAGGAGAAAACCTCGTCTCCACTACGAGTGTTTTGCGTCCCGAAAGGGAGGCAGGCGAATGCCAAAGCCACCCGATTTCCATCTCTACTAGTACGCAGTACCCTTCTTCTGTGATCAGTGATGCCGTGGCGATGGTGATGGAGCGAGATTGGATCCTCCGGCTTCTACTCTATGCGGTAGTAGTAGTAGTAGTAGGTACTACTAGTAGTAGTACTAGTATTCCCCCGACCCTCGTCCGTCCGCTCGTCCTCGTCGATGCGTCCTCCCCAGTCCGTCAAGGCAACGTCCGCATCACAAATTCAAACGCCAGCAACGCCATCGCATTCGCCGGGAACGCCCTCAGGAAACACGGCACGAACCCCCTCCAGTACCCCCTCCACCCGGCCTCCGCGTACACCGCCCGCGCGGCGTCGGCCCACCGCGCAAACCGCGGCGTCCCGTCCCCGAGCCTGCCGCCGAGCGGGTCCGTCATGATCCGCTGCTTGACGAGGTCGCTCGGGTAGCTCGTCAGCCAGAAGACCTGCGCGCTGAGCCCGCCGGCCCAGAAGTTGACGGCCGGCGTGCTGAGCGGCGTGTGCGCGCGCATGGCGCGCGACAGCGCGTCGTAGCTGGCCCACCAGAAGAAGAAGAAGCCGCGGAAGAGCAGCGTCGCGCCGAGCCCGTGCCAGACGCCGCGCAGGCCGTGCGCGGCGTGGATCTTGCGCAGGCAGTCGAGCGGGCCCGCGTACAGGCGGTCCGACTTGCGCGCCGCGTACTGGATCTGCAGCCGCGCCTTGACGTGCTCGACGGGCGCGGCGACGAAGCTCACGGTGAAGCCGGCGAGCATGCCGGCGAGGCCGTGGCCCACGGCGGGGAGGTGCTCGGGCGCCGCGCCCGACGAGCCGGTCCTGGCGCGGTCGGGGGCGTGGGGCGATGCGGATGCGGATGCGGATGCAAATGCAGATGCGGGGGGGAGGGGGCCCGCGCCGGGCGTCCAGTCGCGCGCGCCGAAGACGTGCTGCGCGACGAGCCGCCGGTAGACGTTGAGCGAGCCGAGCATCACCGAGTCCATGAACATCCAGCCGACGAGCGGCGGCGTCGCGCCCTTGTAGAGCCCGCGCACGCCCTCGTTGCGCACCGTCTGCAGGACGCACTGCACGGGGCCGCGGAAGCGCGAGGACGCGGTCGTCTGCAGCCTGACCTTGACGGTGTCGAAGGGATGGCCGACTGCAACGTGTCAGTGCTGGTCAGGAGTGATGCCCGTCCCCGACGATGCCCGTCCCCGACGATGCCATCCCCGACGATGCCATCCCCGACGATGCCATCCCCGACGATGCCATCCATCCATCCACCCAGGGGCCTCTCACCTGTCAACTTGGCGATCCCGCTGAACACGCCCGCCACGAATCCCTTGTAATCCGTCCCCGTCGCCACCTCCCCGCGCGGGGCCGAAGCCGCCGCCGCCATCTCCTATCGCCTCTCCTCTCTTGGCTCCCCCGCCTCCGTCGTGCCTTCTTGTCCCTCTGGAGAGACGCTCTGTGGGGGCGAGCCGTCTGGGGCGCCTTGCTCGTCACACGTCAATACGCCTCCAGTAGTTCGCAGTGTCGTCCGGCGAGGGGAAGGATCTATCTCGGGCAGGGGACGGCCAGTCGTCCCCTCTGCTGTGTGTCTGGGGGCTGATCGTGGCCGTGGTCGTGGGCTCAACAGCTGCCGGAAAAAAGGCGCCGAAACTTGGAGGGAAACAAAAGGCTTTGGAGGCACTGACAATGACCCAACAGCGAGGATGGAAAATGCAGGACAGGACGCTGCTACTCCATACTGGTACAGTGATTGCCGTAGGCTCGAATCTAGATGCGTCGTGGCCCGACCTTGCAGGGCGTTTGGGGCGTGGCAATGCTGGTGGTGGTGGTGGTGATGGTGGTGGTGATGGTGGTGGTGGCACTCTGTACATATGTATGTACACATCAAAGCCCCGCCGAGAAAGGTGATGGGGAGGCAAACGTGCGGTTTCGGACTCCGCAGAGCTTCAACATGATCCAATGGCTATAGTACCTGTACTAACCGACCTCCTCCTCCTTGTACTCGTACAAGTTAGTAGTATTACCATAGTACTACTCCGTAGTACGAAGTAGTAGTGCCTGCGTGCTCGGAGACGGCGCGTCGATTGCGTCACACCCAGTGCATCATCATACATGTGCTCCGTACTGGATGGATCTACTCGGTACGAACCGCACCCATCACCAACATCCCAGGAGGAAACACATCATGAACAGCAAAAGGGCACACAGCCCTTGCCCTTGGAAAGAGAAACCCGAAGGACAATACTCCGTACGGAGTACATCCTGCAAGAACGTGACAAGGAGCTCAAGGAGGGCTCACGACGTCTTCCAACTCGAAAGGCACGCATATCGTGACAGATCCATATCTGTATCGTCAGCGGATATGGACACTCATCCGAAGACATGCAGACGTCCTTGAATCGAACAAATCGCTCGAGGAAATACGAGAGAGCCCACCAGAGGAATCGCCAGAGGAATCACCAGGGAAATCACCCAGGAACCAAAGCATCATCAGAATTCAAGACCGCCATGCCTCCCACGTCCATTCATCGACGCAGCAAACCAGCGAAAAACTCATCTCAAAAACAAAACATACTCGGAAATCCCCCATTCAACCGTGGTATCTGATCGTCCATCTCACTTCATGCCTTCGTCCATTTCCCCGAAAACCTCACCAGACTTATCCCTCCCCCCGCAAAAGACCCTTCCTCGTCAGACGAAACCCCCCTCCTAAGACATATCCTTCCTCAGCAAACAATCGTTTCCCGCCAGACAGTTTGCCCCTCACAAGACAGCCTCTTCTGCCAGACATGTCCTCCCTCCCATTCGACATGAGACAATTGCCCCACCCCTCGTGGATATCATGTGCCGCTTTCTTCCCCATCACAACCCCTTTTTGCCCCCTCCCCTTTCCCCCCTTTCGCTTTTCTTCCCAAAACAGAGAAGGGAAAGAACAGACAGCCAGATGTCTTCGATATCAGCAAGAACAAGGAAAGAGAAGAAGATCGCATGTCCTCGATATCATCAAAAAAAAAGGGCAAGGAGAAGACCGCATTTTTCCATATGAGCAAAACCAGGGAGGGAAATTAAAAAAAAAAAAAAAAAAAAAAAAGTCGCAAATCTGCCTTCATGCTTTCTTCAAAAATGAGGGGGAGAAGATGGAGGGGGAAGACGAGGAGAAGGAACACCAAAGAAGACGCATCTCCTTCATCTTGTCCTCATCGTTCCCCCATTTCACAACCACAACCCCGAAAACTAAGGGCTCTCCTGCATCGCAAGGTTGCCAAATGTATCTGCACACCCACAAGTCAGCACTCACGCCCTCCTCGGCTACAAGACGACCGAAACACAATCACACATTTCAAGACAGGGGAAATTCTCGCTCACCTCTCTTTCGCCTCCTCTCCCGCGCGGCTTCATCCTCCGCCTTCGGCGTCATCGCCCGCGGCCCACTAGGTCGCCGAGCAGGCACCCCAAGCGCGTTATTCAAATTCTTGTTCGTCACCCTCGTGCTCGGCGCGTGGCTGACGTAGCCCACGTCGTACGCACCCGACGGCGGCTCCTTCTGCACGCTCGACATGCGCTGCGGCTTCGGCGGCGACTGCGAGCCCGTCCGCTCAAGCGGCTCCTTGGGCGGCTTCGCAGGCGCCGACTGCTGCGCGGACGAGTCCTCCCAGTACTCCCCCGTTTGCCCGTTCCTGGACGACTCTCCCCCCGCTCCTGTTCCTCCTGATGTTGTCGTCTGCTGCAGTCGGTGCAGGCTGGAGATGGACCCTGTCCACTCCATCGACCGTGGCGTCCCGGGGACGTCGTACTCCTGCGCCGAGTGCTCCAGCGCCGTCCTGTACCGGTCTGTCGGGCCTGTGCGGGGCTGAGGATGCTGCAGGTTCAGCGAGTTGCGGTGGGCCTTGTACTTGGGGTCCTCGGGCACCATGTACGCCGGGATGGCGGGGATCGTCGGCTCGGGCATCTCCTGCGTCAGTGCCAGCGGCTGCTGCTGCTGCTCCTGGGCGGCAGATTGCGGCCGGGCGGTGTCGTCTGCGTACGAGTACTGCGGGTAGTCCTCGTGCGAGGCCATGCTAGACCCGGAGCGGGAGGGCGGCAGGTCCTCGAATCTGGCCTCCTTGCTCTTGGCTCCGCGCAGCGCCTTGCCGACGCTCGAGGCCGTCGTCCCCGACCATCGAGAGATCTTGGGGAACCACGAGCTCCCGGACCCGCTCGACTTGTGCCTCTTGCCCTTGTCGCTCCTGGGCGTGTTGCCCGCGCTCAGCGGCGGCTCCGCGCTCGCGTCCGCGGCGTCAGCCACCGCCTCGGGGGGAGCCGAGCCGCCCCGCTGGATCGCTGGCTGGTGGTCCTGCAGCCCGGGGCTCATCATCCTGGCGGTCGAGCGCTCCGCGGTCGGCGTAGGGTGATCGTACTCGTATTCCTCGTCGTTCTCGGGCACGGTGCTGATGCGATTGTCCGAGTAGCTACGCTCGTGGAACGCTTGTCTCGCCTGGCTCTGGCCTTGGCCCTGGCTTTGGCCCGTGCCGTAGGAGGAAGCGAGGTGGCCGGACTGGCTGCCGTGGCTGATGGTCGAGTTGCCCTCCGGCTCGTAGCCCTTGTCCTGCTCGTATTGGATCTCCGCCTGGATGTTCTCGAACGACTGGCCCTGGCCGCTCGTCGAGGCCGGGGGAGCCGTCTGCGTCTTGAGGACGTCGACCTCGCCGAGGAGCTGCATCAGCATGTCCTCAATGCGGCTGAGATCGCTAGTTCCCTTGGCACTGAGACCCTGCAGGGCCCTCTTCCACAGGTTCTTCTTCTTGACGTTGACGTCCTCGATCGTGGGGGCGATCGAGCTGCCCTGCAGAGATCGCGAGTTGGTGCCCGGGTAGGGCCGAGGCCCGTTGATGGCCTTGTGGAGCTTCTCCGTGTTCTCGACTCCGGCGTAGATGATGTCGTCGCTGGTGTCTTGGACGAGCTCCTTCATCTCCCGGAAGGAGTTGCGCATCTCGAGAGCGGCGTTCATGAGCAGCGCGACGATCTCTGTGTCGCGGGCGCTCCGCTGCGCGTCGCGGACCATGAGGTGCTGCATCAGGGCGACGATGTCCTTATTCTCGATCCGCTCGATGCCGCCGCCGGTTGCGGCGTCGAAGAATGGAGAGGCCATGCCCTGCGACATGCCGCTCATCTGGCGCATAGGGGAGCCGGCCGCGAAGTGAGGATCGCCGCCCATGCCCACGTTATGGCCCGCAGGCATGCGGATGGCCTTGCCCTTGGGGTCGAGCTCCGGCGTGCGGTTCGGCCCGTTGGACATATAGCCCTCGTCGTACTTCATGTAGCCGGGGCTGCCGGTGTGGTAAGGGGCCTGGTAGCCGCCGGCACCGAGGCCGCGGCCCGTCAGGAGGCTCTCGTTCAGGGCCGGGTTGACGATGGGGCTGGCATCCTCGTAGGGGTTGGTGAGGAGCGTGTCGCGCTTGCGGTCTTCCGAGGTCCGCTGCCACTCGTCGTGGTCCCTGCTGGGCGCGCCGCTATGGCCCGTCACCGCGCTGCCGGCGGCATCCGCTGATCCCGTGAGGCCGCTGTCCTTGGCCTCGTCCTCCCGGGGAAGGACCTGGCCATACTCGGTCGGCGTCGCCTTGCCGGACCACTGGCCGGGCATCTCATCTTCGTCAAGCTGGTCTTGCACAAAGGAGGGGTTGGTCTGGGCGTCGTCCTCCAAGTATCCAATCTCGGGCATGGGGTGGTTCATGTCGGGGACTCCGCTCGAGCTCATCTTGGATGGTTCATAGTCCAGCCTGTCCATGCTATGGGCAGGAGTGTTGCGAGGCTGCCATCCCTCCATCGCGCGCTCCTTGAAGGACTTATTGCGGCCGACGCCGGCGGGCTCAAAGTCCTCTTCTTCTTGCTCCTCCTGATACTCCTCCTCCTCCTCCTCACCCTCCTCTTCCGAGACTTCCTCGACGGTGGCCCTCTTCTTCTCTTGAGCGGCCTTCAAAGCCGCGGCGGCAGCGCCAACAGCGCCAGCCGTGATGGCAGCCTCGGAAGATGTGGGAGAGTCCCGGTAGGTCACGTTGCTGCCCATGGCAACCTTTCGACCGTGCTCATCGAGGTCATATTCGGCGTACCCGCGCGAGGTGGTGCCAGATCTCGCCCCAGACGCGGTACGGCCCTCGTGCTCCTCGTACCCCCTCTCTGCCTCCTCCTCCTCATCCACCCCTTCTTCCAGAGCCCCCTTCGCGAAGCGGGCGTTGCGGCTCATCGCGGACGGGTCGTCGTACGACATAGTCGAAGAGCGCGCCTGTGCGTAGTCATATCCGGAGCCGGTGGTAAGGACGGACTGGTCGAGCATCGAGCCATCGATCAGGGATGCCACGGCCGACTCTGCGCCGAACGGTGGGTTGACGACCCTGACGTTGGCGCCGACGCCGCGCACAGGCTTCCCAGCCGCCGTTTGCGCGGTTCGAGCGTCCTCCATGCGGACAGAATCACGCTTGCCTTGAGGCGCCTGGACTTCGTACTCCTGGCCCTGCAAGTTGCTCGCGGAATCGAGCGACTGCATCGACTGGCTGTGCTGGCTGTAGCGGATGTGCTCAGGCGATTTGACCGGGGAGTAACAGTCACTGGCCGAGTTCATGCTCCGAGTGGGCATGGGCCCGGGCGCCTCGCTCTCTGCCGCGTCTGTGTACCCGGAGACGCTCGGGATCGGGCTCAGGCCCCTGGTGCCGGCCTGGTACGGCACGTACTTGAGGGGAGGCGGCACATCCTGCTGGCTATAGTACGGGTCGTCATACTCATCCTGGTATTCGTCGGCCACCTCGCGGGCGTGCTCCTGGTAGGCCCCATACTGTTGGTGGCCGATGGGGATCTTCTGTCCGTACTCGTCCGTCTCGTACTCCTGCGCCACGACGTACTCCTTCTTGCCCCGCGGCAGGGCGTTCAGGTCACCATGAGATACGTTGGCGTGGCTGGTGCCCAGGATGCGCTGGAGATCAGCGGGGTCCGCGGAAAGGGTAGAAGACACCACGGTGCTCCGCTCGTTGATGGGAGGCAAGATCTCCTCGGTAGCGGAGCGAGCTCCCTCGGACTCGACGGAGAGGATGGACGTCCGGGTGAACTCGGAGGGGTTGATCTCACTCATGAGCGGCATGGGCGGCGTCGGGGCCTGCTCTTCGGGGTCGTCGTCGTACCCGTCGGCGTACGAGGACGGGTGTTGGCTCTGGGCCCGGCTTCGGGCAGCCTCTGTCCTCTTGCGACGCCTCTCGCGGGACTTCAGCTCGCTGACCTCGGACATGTCGTCCGCCACGCTAGAGGGGGCCTTGGGCGCCGGTGGAGACGGGGCCGCGAGGTTGGACTTCTTGGGCGTGCGCTCCGCGTCATTGGCCGCGAAGCCGCCCCCTTCCATCATGGACTCCAAGCTGGCGCTGTGCACGGACAGGTCGTCGTAGTCGTGGCGAGCCTCGCGATTGCGTCGTTCCTTGGGCTTTTCGACATCCTTGTGGGGGGCCTGCGGGTCGTGTCGGAGGGCGGCGGCGGCGCCAGCAGATCGGCGGCGGTCTGCGGAAATATCTCGCGAGAGAGACGTGCCGGTGGAGGCGACAGACTCGCGGCGGCCCTCGCGCAAGCTCTGCTCGCGCTTGAGCGCGCACAACTCCGGCAAGATCAGACTCCGAATGGCGTGCTCGACGGTCTCTAGAAGTTTCGGGTTATTAATGGATGATTTCGAAACGCCAGACCGCATGGAGCGGGCATCCACGGATCGGTGACCGGGGGCAGTACTTGACGAGACCACGCTAGAATCCGCTGCTGAGGCCTGGGGAGGTTCGGGGGGGTGGTTCCGGCTGGTCCTGCGCCGCGAGCCGTGGACGTCCTCGGGCGGGGGCTCGCTGACGCTGCTGGCTCTGCTCTTGGAGCGTCTCTTCCGGGATTCCGTCTTCTCCCTGGACACGTCGGACGACTTGTTGGGCCGGTGCTTGGCGTTGGAGCCCCGATCCTTGCCAGACCTGTAGTCGACCTCATCGAGCATGGAGGAGCCGCCACCGACGCCGCCGATCCCGCCGAGGGTAGATGCCGCGAGGCTCTCTGCTCGGTCGGGGCTGCTGCCGCGTCTGAGGTCTATGGCGGGGTTGGCGCCGTCCAGGAAGCTGTCCGTGGGGATGGCGGAGATCTCGGAACCGGGCGCCCAGCTCTCCCTGGCCTCGTCGGGGATGAGGGGGCTGGCGGGGCGGCGCCTCCGATGGCTGCGGTCAATCTCGATGTCGATGGGGTTCCTCGAGACGCTGGACTCCTCAGTGGCCGAGGCGTAGGACGTGATACTATTCGCGTCTTCGACCTCGGCGGGGTACTCGATCTCGCTGGGCGGGATCCTCTTGGAGGAGGAGACGGAGGGTCTCCGGCTGGCCTTGGTTTCCGTTACCTGGATGTGATCGCCCTTGCCTTTTCTGGAAGGGGTGAGGCGTACGCGGACGCTGGGCTTGCGGCTGGCACCCGAGGTGGTCGACTTTCCGCCCTCGAAGTACTCGATGAGGAGCGATGTCTGGGATCGCTTGGCCCTGTGGGTGCGTGTGCGGATGGTGACGGGGGTGCCATCGTCTGGCAGGGAGTAGGTGGACCTTTCGTCGCCAGGTCTGGAGATGGAGAGATCCGTCGATGTCAGCTCAGTCGCGGTGGTGGCGTCGGTCTCGGTCGGGGCGGGCAGCGGAGGGGCCCTCCTCGTGTCGATGCCCATTGTGGCGATGTGACGGGGGGAGGTGCGGCGCTGAGGAGAGTCGGTGGCTACCTAGGAGATGTAGGTGGAGGCAGGCAGATGGCATGCGTCGATGCTGGACGTCGTTGGGCTGCTGGACTTGATGCAAGAGACAGTTGTGATCGCCGATGGGTCTCTGATGAAGACGGTAGGGGAGATGCAGGTCCTGGAGAGTTCGAAGATTAGGCTCAGCATCCGAGAAACGATCGTGACATCTGAGGTGAAGAGAGTGTGCGCTCGAGTCCGTGAGGAGCGAGGAAAAAGGAACGAGGGGGCGGAGGAGGAGGAGGAGGAGGAGGAGGAGAATGAGGCCGAGGAGAGGGATGGATGCCAAGGAGGAGGAATGGGAGGTATCGGTGGGCGGCGGCAGTGAATGGGCGGGCTGCAGATAAGCCCCTAGACCAGGGCAGACAAACGGGGGTTGAATAGGAAGAGAGGGGAGAGGCAACGGGTTCCTGGAGGGACCCAAATCCGAAACAAGGAGGAGGAGAAGGGGCCATAGAAAGAAGAAAATCGAGAGACAGGCAGCCAGGCAGACAGACAGAGACAGAGAAAGGCGCACATTAGGTGTGAGTGGATGCGTGGTTGAAGGCAACGAGAGAGAGAGAGAGAGAGAGAGAGAGAGTACTCCGTAAAGAGCACGAACATTGGCGGTCCGACTGGAAGCAACTTTGCAAAGCAACCGCGCTGACCTCTATTTCGGACAGCACGGCATTGAGCCACCCGCAGCTGGACGGGAGGCTTCAAGGGAGGAAGAAGGGGAGAGACTGGTGAGGGCGAGAGGAGAGGCAGAGAGAGCCCTGGGATGGGCAGAGAGAGAGAGAGAGAGAGAGAGAGAGAGAGAGAGAGAAGGCTAGGAGCCCAGTGGGGACGGGATGGACTGCGTGCATACACTCGTCCTCGAACCAGGATGGACAGAGGATAGCCACACTTACCACGAATGGAGGAGTCAATGGACGAACCTGACCGAGGGACCCGAAGGAATATGGACCTGAAGAATGGCCTGATGGGCGGTGGAAGTCGGTGCGATGGGTGGTGTATGGATGATGGATGGCCTCGTCTGCGCCGTATTGCGGCCTGACGCGGGCTGGAGATGACCGCAGCTCGCTGGCGGCACGGGCTGCTGAGCACTGCTGAGGCTGAGCAGCAGCCCTCTATGGAGCCCTGAGAGCAGCAGCAGCAGCAGCAGCAGCAGCAGCAGCAGCAGCAGTCGGGAACGCCAGGCGGGCGGGCAACGATGGCTGGTGGGTGACTCTGGATCAATGGATGGAGGCTGGTGGGTGGTGGACGGTCCTCGTACGCCGCCCGTACTCGGTTCTCGTCGATGGAACAGGTCGTTAGGCGCGCGGCCAGCTGGCGAGGCGCGTTGCTCGAGCCGATCTGCCCACCGTCAGACCGACACGGCGAGCCGGGGCGGGGGCAGCGACGGGGAGCGAGGGACGAGGATGACGATGACGACGAGGACGAGCAGAAGGGGAAAGGGAAACGGGGCCGTCCAGGGGAGGGGAGTCGAGCTCGTCTATGGCAGCGGGACCCGATGGTGTCGTCGTAGCAGCATCCAGTCCAGGTCCCCAGTTGTGAGAGAGAGAATGAGGGAGGGAAAAGAAAAGAGAGAGAGACAGAGGGGGAGGGAGGGGGGAGAGGAGTGTGTGAGAGGGAGAAAAGAGCAGAGGCCAAGAAAAAGAGGGGTTTCTGGCGAGGCGAGCCCGAGGACGAGAGGCGCAGAAGTGCGGAGAGGCGGCGTCGAGGTGCAGAGGTATGTAGAGTCGTATCTGCGACCTCCTCCTCGTGCACAGGTGGCAGTCGACGAGCGTGCCGTGCGTGAAGAGGGGAAAACAGGAAGAGGGCGAGGAGGAGGAGGAGGAGGAGAAGGAAGAAGATTGGCCGCAGGGGTGAGGTGAGGGTGAGAGACACAGGCAGAGAGAGCGCTGGAGCTCAGAGCCGTGACGATGGAAGTTGAGAGGTCGGGAGGTCGATGGATCAATACTACTACTACGGAGTACTCCGTACAAGGTACTATCCATCCATCCTCCATGGAAGCCAGGGTTAGTAGTACGGAGTACATGTAAGCAGGGTGTGACGGCTGGACCTTTCCCGTGATATTCGCTGGCGAGACAAGTCCATGCTCTTCCTCTCATGGGCCCCGGGGTCCCTTGGAGGCGCTGATGACGCAGATCGCGCCCGCGTCAGCCACGGGATTTCCAGGCACGTCTTGATCTCGTCTCTCGTCTCTCGTCTCTCGTCTTTCTCTCTCTCTCCTTCCATAGATCTGTCTCCCCACCCCTTTTCTCCTCGTCTGCTCCTGCCTGCCCTCGCTTCCCCGGCCGCCCCTTCCGCTCCAGGCCGAGGAGGGCATCGCGGGGAAGGACCCGCCTGCCCGTCTCCGTCGCGGACTCGGTCGCCGCTTCCCCCGCCGCCGCAGGCTGCGTCGGCCCTTCCCTGCGTCGCGCGTCCACGTCCATGGATCGCTCACTGCATGTACGAGTACTCAAGAGGTACTCCGTAACGGAGGTACTCGCACTCCGTACATGTGAGTACATGTACTCCGTACATGTACACTCACGGCCCAGCCCCCTCTTTCCCTTGACCCCCTTTTCGAATCCCTGGATCGCCGGCCACGCTCTCGGCTCATGGAGGGAACCCTCCGCGAGCGCCGCCCTGGACAACAGCAGAGGATCACCCCCGTGCTCCGGACATGTACTCGTCCTCGTACTCGTACTCGTACAAGCAGTACCTAGCAGTAGAGAGACGCCATGCGTCAGCCCTGGTGCGCCCCGTCCCAGTGGAGCCCGTCAGGTGTCGCTGGGCCACGAAAACGCCGTGGACATCGACTGGTACAAGTACTCGTAGTACGGAGTACGGAGCACTGGTACTCGTATCCCGCCGCAGATCTCACCTCCCGTCATACAAACTTCACCCTCCTCCACCACACCAGGGAAAACGTTCATCCCATGCTCCCTACCATTAGTACCTTAGTACGGAGTAGTAGGTAGTACTAGGTACCTACCTACCTCCTCCTAAGTACATGTACTCCGTACGAGTACATCGTATAGCCTCTACAGAGCACTCTGTGATCTCCCACTCGAAGCACCACAACTTCTCCTCGAATTCGTACAGATATTCTCCGCCCCCCCCCTCCCCCCCCCTTCCATGCTTTCTCGTTCCCGAGTACTCGTTTCCCTGCCCTTCGTTGTGATCTGTTTGCCCCATTTCATTCCGGACTTCCTACAAGTACTCCTATATACATGTATCTCTCCTCTCTGAACTCCCTACGGAGGACTTGATCTCATCCTCAACGCAAACCCCCATCCTACCTCCCCACCCACCCACCCCCCCACCCCCCCCCCCCCCCCCCCCGGCCTCAAAACCTCAAAAGATCCCAAAAGCAGCAGTGCGCCAACGCCGTCCGTGCATCCGCATGAACGCCCCGCGGCTCCATCCATCCATCCATGCAGAAGCCAGACGCAGAAGCCAGACGCAGAAGCCAGACGCAGAAGCCAGACGCAGACGCAGGCATCTTCGATCTGGCCATGGATCCGACGGCAGTACCTCGTTGCTGCGAGGACCTCACCTCAGACTTGACATGTGAGCTCGGCATGGACTTCGACCTCGACCTCGATATCGACCTCGGCCTCAGCCTCGGCAACGTCCTCGACACCGACACCGACTGCATGTGGCAAGTCTCCTCGGAAGCCCATCCCGTCCCACCCCCAAAGGCACAGGCACAGGCATAGGCACAGGCATAGGCACAGGCACAGGCACAGGCACCGTGAGAAGACATATCTCGCCCTGACTACTGGAGCCCGGGCAGATCGATACTGCAAAAATACTGCTAGGTATACACATTGATATGTACATGCTTCAGACACCCACCCCCCCCTTCCATCTGCCAGTGAATGAGCCTCGCCCATCCGCGACTTGGCTGCTTGTGCTTGAACCTCCAGTGTTCCAAAACCCCACGAGGAGGTGGTGAGCCGGCATATCCAAGTCCATGAGTCGTAGCAGGTCCTCCCCCCCCCCCCCCGCGGCCCTCGCCAGGACTTTGATCCCCAGGGCTTCGTCGAATTACTGGTCCCTCGTAGACCTCCTTGCCCTCGGTCCGATTCAAGCAGACATCGCGGCTCGTTTCCTCACCCTCTGAGCTGCCAGCCCTGGTGCTCGCGTTGCCGACGATGGAATCCGAGATTAGGTAGACTGCCTCGTCCATGTCTCCTCGGACATGGTTTCGTCGCTTTCGATCTGAGCGAGGGTCGAGGGGGGTCGAATCTCTCGCCATCAACTCGGCGCTTCGAAAGAAAATTACACAATAAGAAAATATCACATGAGAACATGAAAAGCGAGGCTCCTGCTTGCTGATCTTCCGGCTCTTTAGTGAGCGAGCAACTCCGAACGCCGTGTGTAGGCAACCCCAAACTGTCGCCGCGGAGTAAGAGAAAGGACGAAAAAGGCAAAGGACTGATTTGAGGAAAAGAGGGGAATCAGAGGGGAAAAGAGGTCACTTTGAAAAACAAGAGGTAGCATGACGTGTGTTCACCAGGACAACACATCTATCCATCATAGGGCTGCGTTCCGGACGACAACCGGCGGAGGCTGCGAAGGGACCCAATACCCCGGCGGCAAGACCTCCCGCCCGGTCCCCTCTCCCATCGCTCCCTCAGCCGCCCCGTCCGTCCCCCCGGGCTGAGCCGCAGCCGCCGCAGGGTCCTTCTTGGACATGTACGGCGGGGGCGCCTCGCCCAGCTCGTTGAGGCCCTCTTCCAGCGGCGGCGTCGCCCAGTTCCCCGGCCGAGGGTCGCGAAGGGGAAGGGCTGGCGGGGCGTACCGGTTCGCGAGGGGGAGGCCGGGCCACTGCGCCTCGGCGAGGAGGCGTTGCCTGCGCCTCCTGAGGCGGAGGGTGAGGGCGAGGGAGGCGCATGCGAGGATGAAGAAGAGGGGGAGGAGGATGTAGATGAATGGTCTGCTAGATTGCATCTCTTCCAAGGGGGTGGCCATGGTCGCGGTGTCGTCGGGGGGTTTTGGCGAGGGGTGGGTTTAAGTGGGGGGGGGGGGGGGGGGGGGAAAGGAGATGGAAGTAGGCCTGGTCGAGGATGAGATGGATCTAGATGGATCCTCTTGTTGAGGGCGTGAGGAGCCAGAGGAGGAGGGGAAGCTGGAGGGGAGCTGAAGGATGAGGTGAGGAGGAGGTGAGGAGGAGCAGAAGCAGCAGAAGCAGAAGCAGCGATAGGGTGGATTGGACGGTCGACTGTCGAGGTTTCGAATCGCCAAGAGCCTTGGCGATGAGGGGGCGATCGGGATCGGGATCGGGATCGGACGACGTTGAGGTCGAGGTCGAGGTCGAGGTCGAGGGAATGGTGGATCCCGTACAGCTTCGTAGGTATGGAGGGGAGGTCGTCCACGTCCAGCGCCCGCGAGGGGCCTTTTGCGTCCACCCGCGCGCCGGCAGCGGCAGGCAAACAGGTGGAGGCTGGTTCTCGTGCTCCTCAGAGCGTCGTACGAAGCGGCGCCGTAGGTCTTGGCCAGCTGTACCGAGAGAGCCGTCGAATCCGTCTTTCGAGACTTGTGTATGCGAAGCCTCCCCAGACTCTGCCCGTGTGTGTATGTAGCCGAGGGAGCTCGTGGTAGAATACGGAGTAGTGGGCGAAGGGATGTAGGACGGGGAATGTCGGATGGTGTCGACCGAAATGGAACAGATCAAAGTCAAGCACGATCTGCGGATGTCTAGAAGGAGCTTGAGGCACTTCGTGTAGAGGAGGTGCATCAATACTGGGTACTTAGAAGTATGTTATGTCGGAAGGATTGATCGAAAGGAGAATACATGTAGGAATACTACTAGTAGTATTAGGTAGTTGGAGGAATGAGAGGAAGAGGGAGAGAAGGAGAGGTGGAATGATGATGTTCTGGACTGACAACTCGGAGTACGAGTCCCGTATATGAAGGATCCATGGATTGATGGATGTAGATCGGGCTGTCTGCTGCGCAGGCATCCACGGGAACCTGGGACTTTCGAGAAGGCACCCGAGATCAGCCGGCGGGCGCAGGGGGGGACCGGATCGCGGAGGCGCAGAGCTCTAGCTCCGACCTGCAGGGACCGTCAGGGACAAGTGCTAGAGGCCATGGATATCAGTACAAGTACTCGTAATGGATGCAGTGGATGCAGCGGATGGATCCATCCTGGGGCCGGATCTCGGCATAGCAGGCACATCCATGACGCTGGTACGAGTACATCTTGAAGTCAGCCGGCACGGAGTTGGGAGCGACGAGCTGGATCGCTGGTGCGGAGGGGACTTGGGACACGTCGCACATCATGGGTGTGACTACGGAGTAGTAGTCGTACTCACTTACTACGACTCCTTACGAGTGCTCGTACGAGTACAAGAAGGGCGCCGTGTCTAGGAATAGAATGGATCTTCGCGGTTCCTGTCAGCGAGGGAGGGGATCGGGACGATGGTGGTGGGTTTCAGGAGGGCTGTGTCAGACTGTTTCGAGATTGCGAGGGACTTCGTTTGGGCAGAGGAGAGGATGCTGGAGATGATGAGCGATGGATGGATGAAGAGGTGGAATCCAGGATGGCGAACGAAGTGGGCAGACGTGGGAAGACGTGGGAAGACGTAAGAAGCTCCGAGGTCTCTTGCAGAGTACGAGACTAGTACCTGTTCGAGGTACTATGGATCAAAATTCATGGCTCTTCGTACCTACTACTCCGTACTACTCCTTACTATGATCCGATGTACTGGTTTCACGACGCCCCCGAGACCAGATGCGATGGCCTGATTCTTGCCTCGAGTAGACCACCGGCTGCTGCTGTGCGATGCCGACGGATCCATGGACTGGAAGCATGCCCTTCTGCTCTGCTTGCGAGAAGTCCTTCTCGTCGATGTATCCAGCTCATGATGCTCCATCGCCTCGATGACCATCGCCTCGATGACCATCGCCTGATTCCATCCCCTACTGAGTGGATTCATCCATGACCGTCCATGGCCATCCCGGTGCCCAGTCGGCTGCGCCAACCGCCGCCAGGGAATCCCCGGCCCGCTCCCTGAACAGCACAGGCCTGATGCATCATGCGCATCATCGACACATGGATGCATCAACACGCATGTACGTACATGTATACCTACCGGTACACGTACTATACCACATGTTCGAATATGAACATGATGTGTGAATGCACATTCAATGTTGATGACTGCATGTGGACACATTCGATTGATCAATGCCAGTGCTGCGCTTTTGGCTACCCTGGAGCCAGAGACAGCCGGCTCAGCCACCTCCACGGCACCAGCCATTGATCACTGAACCTGGATCCCGGACTGGACCCATCCAAATCCTCCCGCTCAGCCACAGCTGCGGCCACGGCGCCCACAGATCCCGTGACGTCGCGCCCGGCTCGCTCGACTCCGACTTCATGTTCTGGATTCATGTTCATGTTCTATCTTCCAACTCCATCCTACCCCATGATCCCCGCATCCTCCACGATTCCACAGACAACTGCAGACAACGGCATTACAGCCTCCTCGTTCCGCAATACCACCCTGCCGACTCCCAATCCCCAACCCGAGCGACGTGCTGTCACCTCCCCTCGCGTCCCTCACACCCGCATACTGTACGGAGTACACAATGCCGCGTGCCATCAGAGGTGAAGTCTTGACCACCTGCCCGCAGCACCACTCTCCTGCCGGCGATGGGCCAATGGACTGACCCCGCCCAGGCGTCCTGATCGAGTGCGATCCCTCCATCAAGTCCATCATCGTCAGCATCGACAGCGACAACCACGACTTCATCATCGAGGACCTCGACGAGGAGCGCGTCGTCGTCAAGGAGAACATGGTCCACCTGCTCAAGAAGAAGCTCGAGGATGTACGTCATGCTTCCTTCCGACTCTCCATCTCATCAAGGCATCCGTTCTCTGCATGTGCTGACCCAATCTCCCGGGCAGCGCCTCAAGGAAAACCTGCCCCCCGTCGACGAATCGGGCTCGGAGTAGTTGGACTCGTGACAGCCTCTAGCTGTTCCCTTTTTCCCTTCGACCGCCCTACCTCGACAACACGACGAATTGCAAACCCTAGCAGTCCTCGCCTGAAGACCAACTATCCTTTGTTCAAAACGACCTGAAATCCCGAACCCAATCCCGGGCCGACCCCCGGCTGACCCCCGGCTGACCCCCGGCTGACCCCCGGCAACCCCGCCTACAACTTCGCAAACGTCGGCCTCGTCTTCCGCAGCACGCTCATCACCGCCGCCGGGAAATCCGCCGCCTGCAGCGCCACCGAGTTCCACACCCCCGTGTACCGCAGCGCCTCCCCCGTCGCGTGGTCCCGCGCGTGGTTCAGCAGCTCCTTGGTCCCCTGCACCGCCACGGGGCTCTTGCCCGCCATCGCCGCCGCCCGCTCCAGCCCCATCGCCAGCGCCCCGGCCTTGTCCGCCGCCACCGCGCTCACGAACCCGACCGCCAGCGCCTCCCGCCCGTCAAAGTCCCGCGCCAGCAGGCACACCTCCTTCACCCACGACGTCGACCCCACGATCTTGGGCAGCCGCGCCAGCGTCCCGATGTCCGCCGCCAGCCCGATGTCCACCTCCTTGACCGCGAAGCGCGTGTCCGCCGCGCAGATCCGGATGTCCGCGCAGCACGCGATGTCGATGGCCAGGCCGATCGACACGCCGTGCATGACCGCGATGACGGCTGCCATGGCATCAGTTGCGTGTTCCTGGATAGACTCGAATGCAATGAAGCAGACCATGACACGGGGGGTGTGAGATGAAACCAACGTAGGACACAAGTCAAGCTGGTAAATGCAGAATGCAAAAACAGAAGACGCAGATCCATGAATGAGAAGCGCATGCTGAGCATGATGAAGGGAGGAAAGTCTCAGAGCAATCGAGAAAGCAGGCCAAGAACCGTGAATGGAAAGATCATAGGTCAAGAACGACGCACAATGAACAGGAAGGGGTCCATAGATGCAACTGGGCCACGAATCCCCACGCAGAGCTCAAACAGGGCGTAGAACAACCATAATCAAAAGGGAGGGGGGGGACTCACGCTTCTCGCACTTCTCCATCGCCGACACACACCCCTGGAACTCCTCCACATTCCTCCTCAACCACTTCGCCCTCCTCGCCGCATCCTTCTCGACTTTCCCTCCACCCCCCTTCCCACCAGCATCCCCCTTCCCCTTCCCGTTCCCTCCTGCCTCTCCCGCCCCAGCACCATCCCCCCTCCCCTCGCTCCCCGCCGCATCCACCACGTCCAAGCCGGCGCTGAACCCCCTCTCGCCCCGCCCGCTCAGCACCACCGCCCGCACGTCCTCGTCCCCGCTCAGCTGGCCAAACACGCGCCCGAACTCGCGCCACATGGGCTCCGAGAAGGCGTTCACCTTGGACGGGCGGTCGATCTCGACGTGCGCGACGAAGGCGGACGGGCGGGAGACGGCGAAGAAGCGGTAGTGGGAGTAGCCGGGGAGGGGCTCGGCGGGGGCCATGGCTGGCTGTCGAGGAGAGGAAGTGGGGCAAAGGTCGGAGGATGTGGTGAGGTGGTGATGGGGATTCGAATTCCTTGTCTGCGGTTGCCTATGTTTGGTTCGGGCGTGACTGTCGCTTCGTGTCTGCCGTCTTGTGGCTCGGACGTGATTCCTTCTGCGCTGTCGTTTTCTTCAACACGTGTCTTTTGCTTGGTATCTTGTCGTCTTCAAGTAAGTACCTAGTAGTACTAGTAGTAGTAGTGTCTCGTGCTCCGCCTCTGTCGTCGTCCAGTCGTTCTTCCGGCTTCGCCCTGTCTGTGTGCACGAGATGGATCGCTGGAAACGTAGTTCCCGTCCAGTCTTGTCCCTCAATTCGTGTCTCCGCTTCGTCTCTGGCCCTGTTCTCAAGGTGCCTCTTGCCCCGGTCCTGATGTCGCGCGCTCCGGGCCTGTGATAATGCGATGCCAAGGCCGTCGATGTCGATGCTGTGATGCGAAGGAACCGTATCGCGGTCAGGCACAATACAAGGATGCAAAGTGGACGGAGTACTCCGCAAGAGCAGAGGCAAGAAGATGGGATGTCGGAGCAGAAGTACGGAGTAGAACGGGGCGCCAGGGCAGAAGAAGCAGATCAATGGTGGATGGCAGAGCACAAGAAGCAGCCCGTGCTAGAGCAGCTTCATGTCAGCAACGACATCCGAGGTCCATGCGGCCGACCAGGTTAGCGCCACGGAGTGCGCGCTCGCGCTGGCACCGCCGATGGACGGTGCTCTCTCCCAGTGGTTACAATCGATGACGTGAGGCGCCCCATTGCCGAGGTCCTCAGGCCCTAATTGCAGGACGGCCCCGGCTTGAGCAAGGGCGACTTCACTCTAGCTGCTTGGAATACAATGGACTTCTAACTTCAACATCCTGCACCAATCGTTCTTTTCATGATCGGCCCACGAGCATACGTCACACGCAGACACCCATTCTTGCCATCTAGGCTATCATGGTCATGGCCATCTCATTCATGCATCCGGGCGCTTGATCATCATAGCGCCCGGCCGAGACTATTAAGATATGTCGTCGCCCTAATGCTACAACGCCTAAATTCTCCCCCCCCCTGACCGGAACTTTTCGGGGCTGCAAAAGAAATAGACAAGGGAAACAAAACAGAGAGAAGAAAGGGAAAGAAATCAGAACGGCCGTCAAGACGTTGCGAGCTGCTTACAGCAGCAGGGCGCCGCCGAGAGCCATGAGGAGCGTGAGACCCGTGACGGCGAGAGGCGACTTGTCGTGCAGTCCGGCAAGGGCAGCGGCACCGCTCTTCTTGTCCGACGAGGAGGAGCTGCCCTTGGGCGAGGCGGAGCCGGGAGCCGGGCTCTCGTCCCCCGCAGTCTGCGAACCCGCGCCGTTTAGGCCCGGGCCGCTGCCGGCGCCGGACTTGAGGTACTGCTGGGCGCCCGAGGGCATGGCCGGGAGCGCGCTCGGGTCGACCTTCCACGCAGCGTCCGAGGTCGGGCAGGCGACGGCATGAGTGGTCTTGGAGGCACCGCCGCTGCCGGTGGGGCTGGGGTACTTGGCGAGGGCCTTCTTGAAAAGGGTGTACTCGTCTGACTCGGTGACCTTGCTGCCGCTGACGCTGACGATGCCGTAGTTGTTGGTCTCGTTGGTGTACTCGTACACGAGACCGCCCGAGTAGACGGCGCTCATCTCGGAGCTCATGAGGGCCGACAGCTCGTCGAAGTCGCGCGGGCGGTTGATGGTGCAGCCGTACTCCGACAGGCTGTGCCAAGGTCAGCACGGGGCGGGGATGAAGGGTTGAGTTACAAGGGGAAAGGGTCTTCGGCTCAAAAGGGGGGGGGGATTTGCAGCCAGGGAGCGCCAATGGGCAAAGACTCACAAGATGGGAAGACCGTAATCGGTAAAGTTCTTAACCTTCTGGTCCCAGCCCGAGGTCTTGAAGTCGCTGTCGCACCAGGAGTAGTCGTTGAAGGCGAAGAAGTCGCTCCTGGCATCGTCGCTGCCGCAGTTCATGTACTGGGCGGTCTGCATGCGGTTGTCGGAGACGTCGGCGGCCGAGTAACCCACGAGCACCAGGCGGAGGCCCCGGGACTTCATGTAGGCCTTCATGTCGCGGGTGGTGGCCTTGACATAGGGGGCGGCGGCCTCAGTGCCGGGCTGGTCGTTGATGACCTCGTTGCCGGAGAAGAAGGCGAGGGTGTTTGGGTACTTGGCGAACTCCTCGACGGTGGCGAAGACGCTCTGGAGATAGGTGGGGTTGTACGAGATGGCCGGGTCGGCGCGGTTGATGGAGTACTTGGGGTTGTTGACGTCGAGAACAACGTAGATTCCGGCATCCTGCAGGGCGTTCATGCAGGTGTCGTGGTTTGCCGAGTTGTCGACGGCGTAGACGCGGATGGTGTTGACGCCGAGGTCCTTGAAATGCGGGACATCGCGCAGGCAGACGTCAGGATCTGCGAGGGGATCTATGCCGGCAGAGGCGCCGCCAGGCTGGTAATCTATACCACGAATATAGAAGCGTTCACTGCCGACCCAGAACGCTGCAGGCCAGGAACATGGAAGTCAGCACGAGGAAGAGCTCGAAGGACTTGCGCGAGTCTCGGTGCCGACACGAACGGGACCGGTTCACGGTTTATGAGAAGCAGGAGGAAATCCGACATGAGAAAGACGGGGCTGGGCCGTACCATTGCCTGAGGGAGTGACGGTAGGGAAGCTGGCTCGCTTGGAGGGGGGATCGTTCTGGACAGCCGTGGGGGTGGCGGAGACGGCGCCAACGGCGGCAAGAGCCGAGATGCATGCGAAACCCTTCATTGTGATGTCGACGAAGTAAAGGCTGGAAGATGGAAGACAAGACAGCAGAAATCGAAAGTCGAGCGCCTGGCAAGGAGCGTATGGAGTGTGGAACGGAATGGATAAGAGGCGTGGATCGAGCGTTGAACTTGAATCAGATGTTGAGGATCCCTCGATCAATGTCTAGCAGGTGCCAAAGGTCGGTGCTGGAAAGGACTGGAGTAGTCGTAGGAAGTCGGCCGGTACATGTAGTAGGTGCTAGGGTGAAGTAGTAGCAGGAAGATCGAGCAGAGCTGGCAAGTCGAGGAGGAATGGAGAAGAGATTATGAAAATGGATGAAGAGAGCGAGAGAAAGAAAGAGAGAAGAGAAGAGATCAGAGGCTAGCACCTAGGGGAGAAGAAGAAGAGAAGAAAGCGAGGGAGGAGAATACAGAGAGGGATGAGAGAAGAAGAGGAAGAAAGCGAGGGAGGACGTGGAGAAGGGGAAGAGGAAGAGAAGGGGAGAGACAAATGGCGGGGAGGCCAATGCATTAAAAGAAGGGGGGGACAAGAATCAAGGCGGCAGGTACTCGTGGCAAACGATGGAGGAGGAGGAGGAGGAGGAATCAATGATGGATCCATCATTCTTTCCCCAGACGCTGGCTTGGGGTCGGATCGTACATCGAGGGGACATTAGAAAGACATTGGGAGGACGTTGAGGAGACATCGAGAAGACGTCCAGATGCGAGTGTTGTATGCGTGGATCGAGGTACTGCTCCTGCTTCGCGAATGTAACTACATGGGGGAGTCCTGGAACCGTCTGTGCCCGGACTGCCAGTGGTTGAGGAAGGTGTCACCCCGAAACACACTCCCCCCGAAACCTGATTGAGTTGGTGCCTCTTGCCTTTTGCCTCCGTTGCCTTCGTCAATGCTTTCGCGAGGAGGCAGTCGCGGGTCGTACTCGTACCTGCACCCCTGCTTCGGGTACAAGCACAGGGACCAGTACCAGTACTGCGGAGTATCAGTACGAGTACGCCATCCCTTCGTCTCCATGTGTATCGCATTCTCACGATGCTCATACCAAATTCCGAGGATGCCAGTACTCGTACCAACGAGGGATCTCGTCCACGACTCTCAAGCTCGAGCAGTGCCACTGTCGCGAAGACAGAGAAGTCGGGCACGCCGCCAAATGACTCTCCGACGTGGAATGGATCCAGCCCCGACCATCTCCATCTACTACTAGTACTACTCCGTACTCCGTACTGTAGCACGACCACGCCCCGCCGCTAGCGCCTCAGGTCGATGGGCCCGCCAGTGCGAGCCGTGCTAGTGGATTGAATGGATCCATGGATGGATTGGATAGATTGGATGGAACCAGGGGTGAGTCCGGGCTGGGCTGCACCTCTGCCAGGGGCCGCAGCGTCTCGAGCCGCGCGTTCCAGGCACAGCTCGGAGCGCCGATGAAACGTCCCAGCCTGGGTGCGGTATGAGCAGCCCTGACTAGGCACTGGCCGCGGTTCTGCAGGTGGTGGCACGAATAGGCGCGGAGAAGATGACTTGGACATTGGATAGATGGAGGTGAAGACTTGAGGGTTCGTACGGAGTACTCCGTACTCGTAGGGCAGAACACTTGGCGAAGCACGTCGGGGACTTTGGCAGAAGAAGGTGCTTATGCAACATGACCTTCACAAAAGGGGGAATCTTATGCATCCAGTACGGAGTACTCCGTACGGATGTAAACATAACTCTGGCCTCGGGCTTCAGAACAGGAAGCAGCGACCCCTTCGCAGCCTGGCGTGGTTAGTAGCATTACGAGTACTCCGTACTACCTGGTACTCCGTACTCCTGCAAAGAAGCAGGCGCGCTCTGGTCACGACTTCCCTGCGATCCGCCACCGACTTTCCTCTTCTAGTATACTCCGTAGTAAGTACTTAGTACTCCGTACTTGTACATGTAGAAACGCAGTGCATGATCGGGTCTGCAAGACATCGCGATCCCCCCCTTCATCCATCGCTGCTATCACGAGATCCATCATCCACTCATCCTTCGATCTCGGCCAACCTCATCCTCGTACTCGCACAGCGTAGTCCGCAACCAGTACGGAGTACTCGTACTAGTAATATTGATCCCATCTGCCCAGCACCCGCCAATCCTTCAGCCGCCGCACGCCACCGCCAGCACCGCCCCCGCTGGGCACGCATCCATTGCCAGAACTACGAGTACGAGTACGAGAACCATCTGGCAGTAGCGGAGCTGAGCAGCATCTCTCGCAGCACCGACTTGCACTATCCCAGCGCCTTGCTTCCACATCCGACGAGTCCAATTCAGTCCATCTACGGAGTTAGTAGATGAGGAGATCCACTGCCCTCCCCTTCCCCTGGCTCGTTTCGGCGGCCTCTCGAGCCAATCGCCAAACCAAGCGGCTCCTTTGAAACACGCTCTACGGAGTACCAGCCCCCCTCCTCGTCGCTCGTGCTTCACGCCTCCGTGCTGCATACATGTACCCGACCCAGAGCTGCCTCGCCTCCATCTTTCAGGTGCGAGTACTCGTACCCGTACGGGTATGATCATGTGCTTCCCCTCCGTAGCGAACTCACGTCACCGTCAGAAGCCCGGAGAATGCAGCAGATGCCGCTTCCTTCACGCCTCTCCCGGGCGAAACGCGAACCTCGGCCAGTCGGTCATCACGAGTCTTAGTCAGCTTCAACAACAGCCCGGCAATACGAACACGAGCCGTGCCAATCAACATCCCGTAATTGTCCTTACATCATGGAGTACAATGTCAGGAGTCAAGAGTAGTACTAGCCCAGGTATCTTGGAATGCTGCGCCTGCTTTGTTATGAGAGGGGCGAGGCGCACGCCGGAAATGGGCCTGCCACGACTCGTATCGAGAAGCCCCTTCCCCCCCCCCCCCTTTCTATTCCTTCTCGAAGACGGCGATGACGTAGAGCCAAGGCAAGACATGACGGCTCATCCCAGGCATCGACATACAACAGCTGGCCCCGCTGACTCTCAGATGCAGTCCCGGAGAGTGCTCACATACGAGATTTCGCCTCGCCGAAGCTCGTGAAAGAGGAGCTCTGTTCATGGAGCTGACCTGACAGGATCTGATGCCATACGCTGCCCTCCTGCCTCTTTCTGCAATCATCAGACTCCGCATGCTTGCCATCGAACGGGCTGCGGCAAGGAAGGGAAGAGCAGGTCCTGATTTGCACGGTCTCACGACCACAATGTGGGATCTTGTACGAGCGAGCAGCGGTGTGCTCTGTTGGCGAAGGTGCGCGGCAAACATGGATCGACTCGGACTCCTGGCCTCTTGCCTCCTGCCCCCACCCTGCTTTTCACTTTGCCGCCTACGCGGTCTCTGGACAACGGTGCCGCAGACTGGATGAGGTCCCAGAGACTGGACTCAGGTGCCATGGACTGTGCTTCGGCGCCAAAGACTCTCCTCAGATGCCAGAGACTGTACAACGGTGCCAAACATGGAACAAGGCGCCGCTGACTGTCTCTAGGTGCCAAGAACTGTCTTCAAATGCCACAGACTTTCGGTGCCAAAGGGTAGACGAGGCGCCAAATACTGCACAAAGGTTGCGGACTGCACGAGGTGCCACAGACTCCAGGTAGCATACAATGGAGCGCTTTGCATGGATGGATCTAGATCCATCGATGGATTGTGGATACTTGTTCGCCAGATGTGGGTGATCACCACCAGCCATGGAGCCCGCCGTGTCGGCATCACGATGAAGAGCAAACCCCAGACTGCAGTCGAATCGCGGCAGCACGCGCACGCGTGTCGATCTCCCTACATGGATAGATACCTGGACGTGGGACAGGAAGCAAGCCCTGACGTTGGACGAGAAGCGAGCCCTTACGAAGCACGAGGAGCAGCATCGATGACGACATGCAACTTGAGTCCTTACGACATGGATGCAGAGAAACGGTCGGGGTGTTCAATCTTACCTACCAGACGTCCACGTGTGGAAACTTCCATCCCTCCTCTTCTGTCCTGCCCCTGACTTGAACACCACCCATCCTGTGTCTGACCCCTAACTTCAACACCACCCGTCATGTGTCTTACCCCTGACTTCAACACCACCCATCATGGTTTTACCCCTGATATCTACACATCCCATCCGTATCGTGCATCCCACATGCCCATACTGGCACAATATCTCGCCCTCGACTTTTGCACAAACCCCCCCCCCCCCCCCCCCCACATGGCAGAAGCATGGATGTGATGATCAAGACGAGGAAGGTCAGGATCCTAGCCAGGTTGGAAATAGAGACCGGGCGGACAAAGAGAATGGAGCAATGCAGATGAGAATGAGATGATAGATAAGGTTAAAAAAAAATGCAATCAGAAATCATCGTTTCCGCATGGTCGCCTTCGCATTCGCCAGATACCCAAGAAGCGACCTCGACCCCGCCCGCGAGCCCTACTCGTCAGGCACGTCAAAGATGTCCTCCACCCCGGTCCACGCGCCCCGCGCCCTCTCCTCCCAGTACCCCTCCCGCCCCGTCCGCAGCCGCCACACCTCGTCGTCCTCGGCCGACTCCTCCGCCCGCACGAACCACCGCGGCGCGTGCTCCTCCCCGCGCTCCTCCACGGCGCGCCGCCGCGTCCGCTGCGCCTCCTCGAGGCGCTGCTTCCACGCCTCCGCGTCGTCGAGCCGCCCCTGCTCCGCGAACCGCTGGTCCGGCCGCAGCCGACAGTCTGTTGGCGGGAGCCGGTCGCGCTCGACCTCGGTGATCTCGTTGAGCGAGGCCGCGAAGGCGGTCATGCCGTAGGTCTGAGCGCTGTTGTCGACGAGCGCGCCGACGCGCCAGATCTCCTGCCCGGCGTGCGCGCTGAGGCCCGAGACCTTGAGCCCGGCGGTCCAGGTGCCGACGAGGCCGTGGCTCGCGTCCGAGCCGTCCGGGTGGAACGTCTCCACGTTGACGTCCTCGGCGCGGCCGCCGAACATGCCCTTGCTGCGGAACTCGACGGCCGCCTTGTGGCCCGTCGTGTCGTTGACGACGCTCATCGTGCCCACGGGCTCGACGTACTTCTCCCCCATCACCACGTTGCGCAGGAACATGGTCGCGATGTTCCACGAGTACAGCTCGTCGCCCCCCTCCGGCAGCCGCAGCGCCACGCGCACCCGCCCGTCCGTCGTGATCTCCGCGCTCTTGCCCCAGAACTTCTGCCCGGGCGCGGGCGACTGCGACATCGACCAGCTCGCCGACTCGGCCTGCATCGCCAGCTTCACCGGCCTGTGCGACACCTTCTCCACCAGCAGCCGGAACCCGCCGGGTCGCTCGCTGCTCGACCGCACGAGCTCAAACGTCTCGCCCAGCAGCGGGTTGAACGGCTTCCGGATCGCGCGCTCCTTGGCGCGGCCGCTGCTGAACTGCGACACGGCGAACGCCGTCACGAACAGCAGCCTGTCCAGGATCGACTTCTGCTTCACCGCCTCGTCCAGGAGCTCCGCGTACTCGAGCTGCTCCGCGAACTTCTGCAGGAGCGACGTCGGCTCGTTGGCCGACACGGGCATGCTGATGGTGCTCAGGTCCTTGCCCACGTTCTTGCGCACGAAGGCGATGAGGCTCGGCGGCAGGACGGTCGCGGGCGGGATCGCCGTCCTTCGTCGCACGACGGTGTCGAGGGGCAGCGGCGCGAGGTTCTTGGACTTGGCCGGGTACAGCGTGTTGGCGCCCTCCCGGGGCCCCTCCTCCTCGTCGCATGATGAGATGATGGAGGCGTTGTCGTGCGAGGAGGACGACGCGTCGTCCGCGTCGGACTCGTGCGCCTCGTCCTCGCTGGCATCGATCTTGACCACCCGCGTGCCGACGTCCTCGGCATCGAAGAACTCGTCGCCGGTGGACGTCGTCTCCATGCTGTGACGGGAGATCGTCTCCGAGGATGCCGCCACCGGCAGCCGACGCATCTTGCTCCTGTTGATGAGCGTGGTGAACTCGCTGACGACCGAGTCCAGATCGGCCAGCAGTGCCTCGCAGTGGTCCTGTATGCACTTCTCCTCCTCGGTCCCCTTGTTCTTCCGCCTGTTGTTGAGATTGCCGCCGTTGAACGCCGAGCCCGTGGTCATGCTTCCCGACGCTGGGAGAGTCATCCCCGACGCGGAGGCGTGCTGGGTGGCGACGGAAAAGGTCGAGGCGCTCGACTTTCGCTTCCAGAACGACTTCTTCTCCTGGTGGCCGGCTTGCCCGTCGGGCCCTTGGTCCTCGGAAAAGCCGCCGCCGCTGCTGCTGGGGGGGTTCGCCTGATGGGACGAGGACGGTTTGGGGAGCGCCGCGACCTCCCTGGTCAGCCGTCGGAGCGCGTCGCGAGTCCCGACGACGCGGCTGACGAGGGTCTCCACCTGCTGCCACTCGACGTCCTCCTCGTGGGTCGCCTCGAGATGCAGCTTGGGCATGCGTTGGTCGACCTTGAGCAGGCCCGGGTTTGGGGGCCCCTGGAGTGTCTCGAGGCCCCGGGCCAGCCGGCTGGCCCGCTCGAGGGCGTAGGCCCATTCCTGGAACTCCTTGATGCCGGGGGCCTTGAGGTGCCAGACCTCGGCGCCGGAGTCGATGCTGATCTCCCTCCTCCGCTCATCGGCCGCGATGGCCGCCAGACTCAGCGGGATCGCACCGCGAAGGGCCGACGAGTTTCTGTTGTAGTAGTAGGACAGGGTGCAGGTGGAGTAGTCGAGGGAGAAGAAGCGGCGCGCGTAGCCCTGTCCCTTCTTCCGCCGTCGTTTGGAGAGGGTGCCGACGTGATAGGCGGTGGACATGACGCCCTCGCGGCTCGAGGAGGTCTGGACGGGCGGCCCGCTGTCCGACCCGAGGCTCTCGACGGAGCCGGCGGCCGGGCCCTCGTGGCGGGTGAAGGTCTGCTTGCCGAGGCTCTGCTGGCTCCAACGGGCGTTGGGCATCTGGAGGTTGGGCAGGTTGTTGGCGCTCTGGGGGGCGGCTCCGGTGGGGTAAGTCATGACGACGAAGGTGGCGGTCTTGGAGGTCTGCTTGGAGAAGGTGTTGTCAAAGACCAGGCCGTACATGCCGCCCTGCCCGATGGCGACGTCGTGGGTGCCAATGGACACCTTGTCCGCCTCGCATTTGCCGTCCCATTTGATGGATATGAAGCCCTTGTTGGAGAGCAGCTCCTGCGCGGTGGTGTCCTTCTTGGGGAATCGGCCGGATCGACCTTCGGCGACGCCTTGGGTGTGATGGGAGCCCGAGTGGAGATCATCGAGGGGGACCGAGGTGAGAGCCGTCGCGCCGCTGCCGGGATGTTTGACGATGCCGAAGTTTCTGTGCCAGTCGTGTTAGAAAGACCAAAAGGCACACACACACACACACACACACACACACACACAGAGAGAGAGAGAGAGAGAGAGAGAGAGAGATCCATCATGATCCCACGACGACACTCTGAGGGACGGGGAGAGTGGGGGCAAGAAGAGAGGGGTTCCAAGGGGAACTGGAGGGGCATGGGGAAAAGAAGGGTATCGGGATTGAGGCCATGGGATTTCACGCCATGCTTACATGGACTTCTTGTGTGGCTGGACGCTCCATGACAACGTGTTGCCGTCCTCGACCCTGACCCAGCGGACGATGTAGGACTGTGACGTGTCAGCGAAGGCCATCCGACGGGGCCCAGCGTTGCCTCGGGCCAAGGGAGCTTGACGGCCCCCCCCTAGGACGAAGCGATCCGTGTGATGTGTATCGACGGACGTACCCTGCTGTGGACTTCGAGGCGTTCGATGCCAGCCATTGCGGCTTGCCAGTGCCGGGACGCTGTCTAGCTGTGTCGACAGCCGCGGTTCTGGTGTGGGGGGGAGGGGATGGGCTTTCCGGGGGCAGAGGTTTTCGAGGTCCGAGGATCAGCAGATGTCCATGTCCGGGTCTCCGATGGTGGACAGATGGATGGATGGATGGTTGTCGAGAGCTCCGGCGATGGGTGCAAAGGTCGAAAGCGAGCTCAAGGAGAGATGGCTGGAAGCATGGAGTATGAAGAGTCCTCAAGCTGGAGGTTGAAACTGCAAGGCCAGGTACATGTAAGCAATTGGAGGCCACGCGGCCCGGACTGGATGGATGGATGGTTCGAGAGGTTGGGTCTCCTTTGGGAATATGGATGTACTCGTAATCCTCCTGATGAGGGCAATTCGTCTTTCCTGACATGTACTCGTACGAGTGCGGGTGTGTAGGTTCGAACCAGGATGGATGGAGCACGACGACAGAGGCACTCGAAGCTCGAGGCGGAGGTGGGTGTGGGTGTGGGATCTTCGAGGCTGGTCGCCAAGCACGAGCCCACCACGTAAACGGGTGGAGGGAGAGCCGTTGACGGCAGACGCTCGCTGTGGATGGAGGTGGATGGAGGTGGATGGATCTGGATGGCCTGGCGGGGATCAATGGATCGGTCTTTGGTGTGTGGATGGAAGGTGGAGTTTGGATGAATGGATGGATGGTGGATGGAACTAGATGGATCGAGGACATGAACTTGAATCTTGATCCATAGATGGATTAATCTATAGATCCCATTCAACTGGTGAATGTCACCGCCAGGCTCATTCCCATCGCTGACGGGCGGGCGGTTCACGGCGGTTCACGGCGGGCTACGGCGAGGCTGCGGCGAGGTTCGGAAACACAAAATGGGGGCGACAGGGCCTGGAGGGCCTGACGGGTGCTCGGCGACGGGGAGTTCAGCGAGCCCGTGGCGCGGCGATCCAGGGTAGTCGCGCGTGGAGTACGGAGTACATGTACGACTTGACGCAGTCGGAGGATGGATGACAAACGTGGATAAAGCAGGCTCTTCGTCTTCCGGAGTACCTCTAAGTACGAGTACGAATCTTCAGCACGCGGGAGACTCGGCCCGCTTCCACCACCGAGGCAATGGCAACGAGAAACATCTACGGAGTACTCCGTATGGATGGATCAATTGATCCATTGGATTCATTCCAAGGGCGTCCGGCTCTGCACCATCGTGAACACCACCTCGTCTGCCATGGAGGGAGCTCCCCTTGCGGCAGTGCTATGTTGCTTGGACATTGAGGACTGACTTGTGCACCCACAAGGGAGAAAGTCGAGAGGCATCGCGATGTTGGTTTGCAGGACCCGATGAGTACTTCTACCGTACGAGTACCTGCCCGCCTGTGCAATTCTCGGGCAATGGCAAGTCCTGCAAAAGTCCCGAGCACCAACCCGCGCCCCCCCTTCAAGTCCCCCCCAAAGAGCATCCATGGTGAGCAAGTCGCCGTCCATGCGCCTCTGCAATTTCGGGCCAAGCGCGCTCGGGTACGGAGTACTCCGTACATGTAGCCGGTCCAATTCGTTTCCATCGAATCCTCGGACGCTTCCACGTCGCAGAGAAGCTCCTTTTCTCCCAGCCCGCTCCAGCCCTCGTACTGGTACTAGTACGGAGTACGGAGTACAAGGAGTACTACTACTAAAGTACTAGGTACTACTACCTGTAAGTACGGGACACGAGTTCTGTACATCTCCGGACTTCAGACTCCGTGTCTGGACCCAACGAGCAGCATCACCGAACGAGGCACAACGTCGGTCCACGCTCTTCCAATCTACCCTCAGTAGCTGCCAATTTCCCTTCCTTTTCTGCTCGAGCTTCCATCACGGCTCAGTAGTTGCTCAGCAGCGCAGCAGCTCAGCAGCTCAGCAGCTCAGCACGCGTCTTCCGCAATTGGGACCTCCTCCTGGGGTACCGAACACATTGATGTACTCCGTACTCCGAGTCCGTAGCATCGATCCGACTTCAAGAGCTCATGTACGGAGTACATGTACGGAGTACATGTACCTCGAGAATCAAGACGGAGAGGTGTCCTCCACCAAATTTCCCCCCATCAAGACGTTCCACCACTTGGACCACGAGTACTCGTACTCGTTCCTCTGGAGCTTCGGAGCTCCCAACGGCGGGCACCCTCTGAAGGCTCCAGCACTTCCTTTTCCTGCCTTGGAAATTTACCTGGAGAGCTTTCTTCTCTCCTCATTCTCCTCATTCTCCTCATTCTCTCATTCTCCTCTCGGCTCTTCTCTTCCAATCTCACCCAGCTCTTCCTCAATCGACCCTCGCCGTCTTGCTCTGCCATCCGAGACCGGCCTCTACCAGTCTCCTGCTCCTCTCTCTCTCTCTCTCTCTCTCCTTCTGCT
>NIGD01000001.1:6202170-6216624 GCA_003055185.1 Escovopsis sp. TC
CTCCTCCTCCTCCTCCTCCTCCTCGTCCTTCCCGTGCCTCCCGGATCGCAAACCCTCCGTGTCCTCTCCGCATGCCTCGACGGCCTTGACCCTGGTCTCGAGCGCCATCTGCCTCCTGCAGCTTACCGTCCGTCACCGAAATCCCACGAGTACGAGTGCAAGGACGCCCCATGCGCGCCATACAGACGCCTCCCCATCTCTAGATCTCGGGCCGCGATACCGAGCAGAGCAGCAGCACCAGCCATGGCCGCCACGTTGAGCAAGCGCCAGCAGGCGCGTAATGAGTCGGTCCTCCAGGAGCTCGTACACTCCGTCCCGGGAAACAATCTGTGCGCCGACTGCTACGCGCGCAATCCGAGTAAGCCGCTTCCCTCGTCCCCTACAGAGGCTTCATGCTCTTGCATTCAGCGGGCTAACCACGTTCTTGTGTTACAGGCTGGGCCTCGTGGAGCGTAGGAGACCCCCCCTCCAATCCCAGTATCCCGAAACCTGTCGACAGAGCCTCATGGGTCCTGTATACCTACACCTCTTTCTCCCCCCCTCTTCCCTCGAAGACTGGCTGACAGTCCGACGGTAGCTGGGCGTCTTTCTGTGCATGCGATGTGCCGCCGTCCACCGGAAGCTCGGGACGCACATCTCCAAAGTCAAGTCTCTCAGTATGGATGCCTGGTCGAACGAACAAGTAGATGTGGGTGCTGCTGCTGCTTCCCCCCCTCCTTCGCGTCTTGGATCTCGACTCCGTCTCTATCCACGTTGGTACACATATACACCATCCTGTACCTCTCGACTTCATGTTGGCCGACAAACACAATCGAGTCCGACTTTGGAGGGCTGCCCCCCTCCCGGCCCCTCCGGTCGCGTGTGTTGCGAAGCGACACACTGTGTGTGGGACGACCGAGGCTGACGTACTCGACTCTATCCAGAACATGCGAAAGGTCGGAAATGTCGTCTCCAACAAAATTTACAATCCCGAGAACAAGAAGCCGCCGATACCGGTCGACACCGACGAGGTCGACTCCGCCATGGAACGCTTCATAAGACAAAAGTACATCATCAACACGAGCGCACAGTCCGGCAAGAAGAAGGCCTACCTGGATGAGGACACCCCGCCTCCGCTGCCGCCCAAGAACTCCAAGTTCGGTTTCAGATCGGCGTCCTCGATATTCCCCCTCTCGTCCAAGTCGAAGAAGGAGGCGAAGCAGGCCGCCCACGAGCCTCCCAGCCTCTCGCACAGGCAATCCAAGGTCTTCGGGGCCACCGTCGATCACAGCGCTCACGACATGGATGCGAAGCTGGCTCAGCTTCGAGACATGGGCTTCTCCGATGAGCACAGGAACGACATGGTGTTGAGAGGGGTCAACGGGAACCTGGAGCGGGCCGTGGAGGCGCTCATCCGGCTCGGAGGCGGCGATCGCTCGTCCCCGGCTGCCGGCGCCTCGTCGGCCGACGGCAGCGCCCCCTTGCGCAGCTCCCGGTCTCTGACTCCCGTGAACTTCAGCTCCGGCTCGTCGACATTCGGCGCTGGCCTCGTGATACCCACAAATCCAGCGCAGGACCGGCCGACCTCGGCAACGACGCCCTCTACCAACCCCTTCGACATGGCCCCGCCGCAGACGGCGCTGTCAACGGGAGCCATCCACAACAACAATCCATTCTTGAGCTCGACAAACCCCTTTCAGCTATCGCCGCAGCCCACCGGCTTCTCCAATCAGTCGTTCCACAGCCTCTCGCTGCAACAGCAGCAGCAGCAGCAGCAGCAGCAGCAGCAGGCTCAGCCGCCACCCCTCTTCCCCCACCACACCGGCGGCATGATGCCGCAGTCTTCGCAGTTCTCCCGATTCCAATCCCCAACGTCATCCACTCCATCCTTCACGACGTCATATCAGGGTGCTGCCGGTCTGCAAGGCGGCATGGGATACGCGCAACCTGCGGCCCAACCGCTTATGCCGCAGCAGACTGGCTACAACCCGTTCTTCACGCAGCAGCAGCAGCAGCAGCAGCAGCAGCCGCCACAGCAGCAGTCGCCCGCCTCTTTCTTCCAGGCGCAGGCCCAGCAACACATGATGCCGTCCAACCCGACGCATGCCCTCCCGCAAGCGCAGACGCAGGCGCAACCTCATGCGTACGCCAACAACCCTTTCCAGCGGTCACCGAGTCGCATCGCATCGCCCCCCCTCACACAGATACCCGAGCAGTCCCAGCCGCACATGTTCCAGATGCCTCAGCAGCTCCAGCCCCAGCACACGTCGACCAATCCCTTCCTGAACGGCATGATGCAGCAGCAGCATCCCATGCAGGCGAGCGCGCAATCCTTCGAGCAACAGCAGCAACTCCAATTACAGCAACAGCAACAGCAACAGCAACAGCAACAACAGCAATTCTGGCAGCCCAAGCGCCAGGACAAGGCCTCCATCCTCGCCCTGTATAATCAAGCCCCGCGAGCAGTACACCCCTCCGTCGCCTCCCCCACCTCGGGCTTCCCTGGCCAAGGGCCTGCGGGATCGGAAGACATGATGGCGAGCCCGCAGACCCTGGACGCCTCCGCGCCACCGGGCCAGCCGTCACGCAGCATCTCGCAGCCGATGCCGGGCAGCAACGCCGGCAGCAGCACGAATCCCTTCATGAAGAACGGTCCCGGGTCGCGAGCCTCGGGCGTCTTCGCCACGGACCGCAAGACCAGTAGGGAGAGCATGAACCTGGGCATGGACATGGCGTGGACGAATGGCCGACATAGCCCGGATGCGTTTGCGAGCCTGAGCGCGCGGCACGGATGAAGGGGGAAAAGCAAGGAAAGGAGGAAGAAGAAAGAAGGAGGGGAGAAGGGAGAAGGTAAATGAAGAAGAAATGGAGGAAAGAGGGGGAAAGAAGGAAGGGAGAATAGTAGGGAAGCGAGGAAACCAGAAGAAGTTGAAGGAAGCGCAAAGAAAGGGCCACAGCGCGAGGGGGAGAAGCGTCCATTCATCCAAGTTTGTTTTTTTTTTGCTCTTCCCAATTTTCTTTCAGCGCATATGCAGGCGTGGCAAGACGTCTCAGTAAATACTTCCCCATATATGCTACCTACCATTATCTTTTTTTTCCCCTCATCGTCTCGTGTCTGCTTTTGTCTTCTTCTCTTTCCCTCTCTTTCTCCACTTGATCATTCTGAGCATCGACATAGTCCCCCCCTTGTGGGCCTCAAATCGCTCGGTCGAATCCCATCTAGATTCCTCGCATGCGGAGTGTCATGACCAACATCAGCCTTTGACTGGCGGACCCCCTTTTCTCCTGTGTCGTGGTTCCATTGCAACTCTGCATCCCGATCTAGCCACACATTCCACCATGGTCGATGCGGCTCTGTCCAGATGAGGGTGGCAGCTGGTAGGAGTTGGAGGACTTCCTGCACCACTAGGAAACAAAGATGGATCCATGTGGCCAGTTCTGCTAGCACTCGCAGAAGAGCCTCTTGGTAGTCCACGTAGGTCATCACCGGCAGGTCTTGTGGAGGTTCGCCAAGGGGTAGATGATGCAGAGTGATCAGGTTGAGGGGCACGCGCTTCGTGTGTACATGTGTAAATCAGGATGGGTGTCTGTAGGCTAATGGTCTCCCAGAGACATCAATTGTAGTATTACACTCGCTATTACTGCTGCTGCTTCGGCTTGGGCTTCTCCTGATGCTGCTGCTGCCGCTGCGCTGCTATGACCTACTAGGACTGGTGAGGGTCACGGACGATGATCCGGATACTCCGTTCATGGCAGTGAAATGTCTCCCTCTCGCATGCCAGTGAGGAGACGCCTCGTGCGTGCGCCTTCTACGTGACAAAGAAGGACTCGTACAGAGCACGGGGTGAGGAGAAGACAAGACCTGGAACGCCGTCCCTCGAGGACCTGCGCTCTCGTCACGTTCATCACTGGAATGTGTACGGAGTAGGAGGTCTGATGCGAGGTCCAGTCCGCGAGCGAGCCACCCGGGTCCACGACTCGTGCGAGGACGGAGTCGTACGAGGATGAGTTTGAGTGTGTACGAGTGTGTACGGAGGAGCACCTGGGGACATCTGGCGTTCGAAGTATGGGATATCTGGAGCTCCCAAGTACTCCGTATGGGATATCTGAATCCCAGAGTAGGGGAAACCTGGAGCATCTGCAGCACAGGGAGTACCAGTACGAGTAGCAAGAAGACGCCTTGCGGTGCAACGCACGGCGTGACACGCGCCGCGGGGTATGTTTGCAGTGATGGGTGTTTGCGCGCCAAGAGGCCGTTTCTTTGTGTGACGGGATCTGCTGCGGCGCCAGATTTCGAGATGAGATTGACGAAGGGGGTGCTGTACTCCGTACTCGCACGAGTACTCGTACGGAGTTCTGACCCCGTCAAAGGCTCCAGTGCAACCGAATACGAGCATCCGCCAGGGTTTCGGTCCGGATGCCACTATGAGGCATATTGGTGGATACGGGCTTGGCCCAAGATGCCGGGGAGGGATGGACAGATGATGATTCCCCGCAAGCAGCCGCGGCTAGTGCATTGCATGGGCTGCAGGACGACATGCACGGGTTCCTTGTACCGGTAGGAGGACGAGCTTGAAGCCTCACTCCATGTACGAGTACCAGTATCTGGAGAGGCTGTTCAAATGGCGGGAGGTTTGAGGTTGGTTTGCGGGCGATCGTGAAGATTGCGGCATCCCGGGGCTCTTGGCACTGTGCTCCGCAGGGAAGTCCACGTCGCTAGCACAGTGCGACTCGAACGGCACTTTGCGTCGGGTCCCTCGAACCCGAGGATGCTTAGTAATGCAAGTACAGTGTGTGGGACGGTCGGACACACTGTCGACTGAGCAGCCGCGCTGACAGGCAGTGCTGATTGGTCAAGACTTACGGAGGACTGGCCACGAGCTGGCAGAAGCTGGACGCCGCCGGCCTCGACAGCGAATCGAATCGCGCACGCCTATGCCCGCCTCGGATCAGTAAGGTACGTACAGTGCGCCGACTGTGCCAACCCGGAGCGGCAGACGACATCCAATTGCCCAAGCCGAGACCGGATAATTGCATGACCGGGCCGGACCCGCAGCGACCCACAGGCTGAGGTCAGCGCGCGGGCGCCTGCAGCTCCTCTTCCAGGATGGATCGCATGAGTCAGCAGCACCTTGCTCGGAAATCCGCCCCTTCGCCGCCCGGGAATCCATGCACGTCCGCTGACTGGCCCTTGGGTCTCCTCCGTCTTCTCCTCGCGAATCCGCTTCTTTCTTTACCCTTCTCTCTCCTTCTTCTCTTCCTCCTCTTTCTCACTCCCCCATTCTCTGTCCGAGACAAAGACACCAACCACTTGAGGTCACGACATCGACAACGTCGCATCGCCATCGACATCCTGCACACCACCTCCAATACCACCTGAGCTACCGCGACTGACATCTCTCTTGCTCAACACCTTCAAAAAGGGACAGCTGTCGCCACACACAACAAAAAAAGACGCCCAGCCGAACGACGCATCATCAATCAATCTCAGCCTCTTCGCTTCGCCTTGCCTCCTCGGATCCCAATTTCTCCCCGCAACCGCAACGGACCAAACCACACCCACCGTTTCGAATCGAGAAACCCTGAATACATCATTTGCAATGGCGCCAATCAGTAACCAGCCGAGTAATTACTGTAATAGTCTCTACGGCGAGGAGGTTGCCCACCGCGTCAACGTCCTTGCCTCCTGCTACGTCGTCGACTCTTCCTCCAGCCTCAAGGGCCTCCACTACTGCACTAGCGGGGCCGCAGGTACGCGTCCAGACCTATCTTTCCTCCCCTCTCTTTCATCAATGCTCCCGTCTGCTGGCCGTGGGCATCTTCTTTTCCCTTGTCTCGTTTGCTGACATGCCGTCAGGGGCCGAGTGGTATTCCTGAGGTCCCCTCCTTGGGTCTATCATCTCCACCGTCAAGTCCCCCCCTCGCCGCGCTGACCTCGTCCAACGAGCTCGCGCTCCTTCCTAAGCAGAGGAAGCACGACAGCGTCCCGGGCCGCCGCCTGGAGCGACGAGGGGGGGCAGCACTTATGATCAGGGAAGAATGTGAGAGATTCTTCTGCGAGACCATGGAGAACGTGTTTCTTGGTGAGAGGAACCTTTCGTCCATCGGCTCCGGCCTGACGGGTGCTTTCATGGCAATGCAGACGCCGCCGCCGGACCACCTCTTCGAGCGTCAGTACAGGAGCAGCAGCAATGGCAGCGGCAGCCCCGACGGGCCTGCCCTCTTCGCCGGCTTCGGTATCGACGCCTGGATGGAGTTCTGGGACTACGCTGGCGGTGCAAGCTTCCGCGCTTTTCAAGTCAACGACGGGAGGGAGAAGTCCCTCTTCATCTTCTTTGATGTCGAGGGCGTGTTGGGCAGAGACCTGAAGAAGGCGTGAGTTTTGGCTGTCCCTGTTGTGACGTGCTTCTTCCACAAGAAAATCGGAGAATCATCAGGATCTCCCAGGATCGTTGAACAAAATGCTGACAACATCTCAGTCTAATGGCCCTCATCGAGCTTGGTGACGGCCCCTTGGGATGTGCCCACATCGTCACCTGCATCGACCGCCGCCTTCCCGCCGACAAGGCCCATGAACTGATCAAAAGCCTTCAGTGGGTCGGCTTCGACATGACAACTCTGGATCACTGGGCCAACGGCCTGGACGTCACCAGCAAGGAATGGGTATTCATGGGGATGGAGCTTTGATTCGCTTCATCAAATTTGTTGGGTCTTGGGGTCTTGGCACACCCACACGCACAGTCCACCGCTGAAAACGCAGTGTTCTATTTCGTGCTGACCGTCAATCTTCTTCTATTTCTCTGGCTCGCCTAGTTCGTTGTTTTTTTAACTCCCCTCTTGTTTGCCCTGTTTGACGAGGTGGAGTGGCGGAGCCCATTTTCAAAAGTCAGGACTGGTCCCTTGCGATTCCGAGTTCAGTATGTTATTTACGTGTAGCCCCGGAGTTTGTGTGGGCGCACGCCTCTTGAGGAAGGAGACTTTGAGTCTCACCATTCTCTTCTTGGAAAGCGAGAAGAGACCTCTTCGTTCAACGCTTCTCTGTTATACTACTAGTAGTTCCACAGAGGAAATCTCCTCTCAACTCATCTCAACTCTTCAGAGGTCTAAAGATTAGATCTCCTTCAACCCAATCCTTTTCCTAGGCCAAGGGCGGTACTGCATGCAGCTGGTAGAATCCAGGCCAGCTCTTCGTCCACGATATCGCACCTCTCTCCTCCCTTTTTGTGACTTGTTCTCCCCCACCGAATCCCGCCTCCCGAAGCCCCTCCGTGGGCCGTGTGTACGTATTGTGCGCAGTCGCACCCCTCTACAGATCCTGCTCGACCTGCCGTACGGAGAGCCCCCTTTCCCGCAGGTAGTCCTTGACCTGCTTGACGGTGTACTCCCCCCTGTGGAACATGCCCGCGCCGAGCGCCGCATCCGTGGTCGTCTGCGTGAAGACCTCCTCGAAGTGTGCGGGGACACCCGCGCCGCTGGATGCGATGACGGGGATCTTCACCGCGGCCTTGACCTGCCGCACGAGCTCGAGGTCGAACCCCGCGTTGGACCCGTCCCGGTCGATGCAGTTGAGCAGGATCTCTCCCGCGCCCATCGCCTCGACCGCCTGCGCCAGCTCCACGACGTCCATGTCCCGCGTCTCGCGCCCGCCCTTGATCGTGCACGCGTACCAGCAGAACGGCTCGCCATGGGGGCCGGGGAACTGCGTGCGCACGACGCTGTGGCGCGTGGCGTCGAGCTTCGGCACGTACACGCGCTTGGGGTCGACGCTGACGACGACGGCCTGGTTGCCGTACGCGCGGGAGATCTGCTCGATGGCGGTGTTGCCGAAGAGCTTGCGGCCGAGGGAGTAGTACTCCTCGGCGGCGAGGACGGCGTCGGAGCCGATGGAGACCTTGTCGGCGCCGGACTGGAAGTAGAGGGTGGCGATGTCGAGGGCGGAGACCTTGGTGCCGTCGGTGTCGACGGTGTCGCGGATGCCGCCGCCGATGGTGAGCGGGACGAAGACCTCGCGGGAGGACTGGCGCAGGACCTCGAGCATGGGGAGGTCGGCGAGGGGGCAGTCGCGGAAGGAGGTGATGTTGAGGAAGGTGATCTCGTCGGCGCCGTCGGCGTAGTAGCGGCGGGCGAGGTCGACGGGCTTGCCGAGGTTGCGGACGGAGCGGTCGGCGTCCTTTTCGCGGACGTCGTACTGGTCGCCCTTGGTGACGACGAGGTCGCCGTGGTCGTTGGTGCGGACGTCGAGGCAGGCGATGACGCGGCGTGTGAGGCCGTCCACGGGCTGCTGCTGCTGATGCTGCTGCTGCTGCTGCTCTGAAGGATCCCGCGACGACGATGACAACGGTGCTGATCCCAGCGATGGCTGTGGTTGTGACGGCGGCAGGTCTGGCGACTCACTCAGGGGCGTGCCCAGCTCCCTCGCGCCCCGGCCCGTGAGGAACGCCCGGATCGTCCGCAGCCCCGCCACGCCCGACTTCTCCGGGTGGAACTGCGTCGCGTACACGTTCCCCCGCGCGACGGCGCCTACGAACGTCTCCCCGCCGTACGTGCCCGTCGCGACGCTCCACCCCTCCGCCTCGAGCAAGGCCTGGTTCTCGGCGTACGGCGCCTTGTACGTGTGCACGTAGTAGTACTTGCTCTCCGGGCGGAGGTCGTACATGGCCCTGCCGCGCGTCTCGGCGGCGTTCCAGCCGATGTGCGGGACGGACTTGTCGCGGGCGTCGAAGCGGGTGAGCGAGGCCGGGATGATGCCGAGGCCGGGGACGTCCGGGTCCTCCTCGGAGCCGGCGAAGAGGGCCTGCAGGCCGACGCAGATGCCCATGAAGGGCTTGCCGGCGGCGATGTGCGCCCGGATGGCGGGGAGGTAGTTGGCCTGGGCGAGCTGGGTCATGCAGTGGCCGAAGTGGCCGACGCCGGGGAGAATGAGTCTCTGCACGTTTGGTCAGTCCGATCCCACTCATGATGAGCAGCTCATCATCATCTGCACGATGCGTCGGGTGTTGGTTCGGGCAAGCAAGGAAAAGTGCCAGGGATCCATCAGTCAGACTACACACCTCGGCGCGGGACACATCTTCGGGTGACCGGATCCAGTCTACCTCGTAGCCGAGCTTCTCGATGGCGTTGGCCAGACTGCGGATGTTGCCGGCGACATAGTCGAGGAGGTGCACGGTGGGCATCTTGGCCCTTTCCTGGTGTCGTGATGAAGAATGTGGTGATGGCTGCCGATCCGCCGGCGGGTGGCAGGTCTTGATTGTGCTCGTACTCGTATGCAATGTTCTCAGGCAAGTCTCAGTGAGGTGAGAAGCGAGATCGGCGAGCTGGTGGTGAGATTCGAGGGGTTTGATGTTATCGGGGGACGGAGAACTCAGTACTCCGTACTCCGTACAGCGATTGACAAGAAGGGGGGAGAGACAGGAAGCGTCAAAGAGGGGCAGAAGAATGCCAGATCTTCCCACGAGGACAAAGGCAATGGTCCAACTGCCGTGACTGGAGCGCTCGCTGCGAAAATGTAGGCTCACGATGGCTTCAAAAAATGGTGAGTCAAATCGGATCGAGACCAGGAGATCCAGTTTTGGCAGTATCGTCGGTCTTTCCTTCCGTCACACGCAGGGCAGGTCGGACGGGCCCGATCGGTACTAGCTCGTGCGGTCGTCTGCGGTACGCGAGCCGGCATATGACAGAGGGCGCAGTACCGAGAGGTACCTGGCACAGATGTAGTTCGCATCGAGGACTTGCAACGGGGGTACTCCAGACCGCCTGGAGCCATACAAAGTCTACCTCTGCCAGAAGTCTCCTGCATTGCAGAGCTCGGCTGGCGCTTTTCGACTTCACAGATTCGGAGAGCTTCGACCTTGAAGACCTCGACCTTGCATCTGCGCTCCTCGACCATCGCCTTGGGATGATGGAATGAATTGAGCTTCGGCAGACAGACGACTCGTCCGCTCAGACCATGGACCCATCAAAAACAGCAGCGGCGCTGCCCCTCGACAAGGTCCTGCAGCAGGTGTCGCAAAACGACGAGGAGGAGTGGGAGTACGAGTACTCCGCCACAGAGACAGAGGCGAGCACGCACCCCGCCTGGGAGATGGAGTTGAGCATGTTGATCATCTCAATGAATGGTCATGGTGGCATAGATGGACCAGGACTGACTGATGTATCTTTGGGACGTCCAGGTGTACTACTTGACGCTCGAGCTGTCGTATCCCGACTTCAAGGATCGGCCGACCAAGGCGCCGCATCACAGCAGGGGCGGCTACTACAAGAACTGGGCGGACCAGCAGGGGGACAGCCCGCCGATCAAGGCTACGAAGTTCGGTCGCGGGCAGGACGGGCACAGCGGGGATGAGAACAGGGGCGAGAACGAGAACGAGAACGAGGACGAGGACGAGGACGAGAACGAGAATGAAACCGACAATCACAATCACGGCGACAACGATATTGAGGCAGAAGATGAGCCGATGCCGGCACCTGAAGCGGACGACGACATCGATCCAATGTTGCGCGCCCATCAATCACCGAGCAATAGCCAGGAGCAGCAGGCCCAGGAGGATCATGCAAAGTCTCGAAATGGCAAGGGAAAGGGGAAGGAGAGGGACAGGGGCAGCGTAAGAGAGGGCGAAAAGGAGCCGGCAGACATCACGGGAAAGGACGGCGAACAGGATCAGCAGCCGCTCGGCGAGGACATGGAGGAGATTCAGATCCTCGACCTCCACTCCCACAGCCCCATCATCTCCTATAGGGGAAAGCTGTTCGAGGGCGAGTGGGCGGAGGTCATCGGAACCGAGGCCATCTTCGCGGCCCGCGAGGACGGAGGGGACCAGAATTCGCTCCCGGCCCTGCGCCGGCTGCCTGGCGGGGTGGATCTTCTGGGGGCCAGCTGCTCGCGCATCCTGACGACCGAGAAGACGCCGAGGCCGAGGGTGCCCGTGGAGGACACGCTGGCCGCGATACGCGAGGAGTGGAACATTCGGATCCCGCCGGGGAAAGACCCCAAGGGGGATCGCGCGCAGCAGATCAGTTTCCTGGAGAACCTGATGGCGCTGAAGAAGAAGAAGGGCCAGACGGACGATGTCACGGTCTACGCGGCGGACGGGGAGGGCAAGGACTTTGACGACAGGAAGGGGCCGGACTTCAAGCCTCGACAGAGGCGGCCCGCGACGGTGAGCTTCGAGAAGATGAGGCTCGGCGGCGATGACGACGACATCAATGACGACGACGACGAGGGGGAGGGGGAGGAGGGGGGGGGCGACGGCGAGGAGCAAGGCAGGCCGAGACAGCGGAGGAGGATCAGCGAGCAGGGTTCGCAGCCAGGGCGTCGGGGGCGGGCGCGGGCCCGAGGCTCTGCGGGGGCTGGGAGGGGGAGAGGGCGAGGAGCGCATGGCGCGGCTCCTGCGAAAAGTCTGAGCACGATATTGAGACTGCCCCTTGGCCCAGTCGACGAGGACGACTACGATGAGAAGAACGACAATGACAACGGCAATGAAAGTCGGGGGTCCGTGTCTGGGGAGAGCGACGCGACGAATCAGGATGAAGACGGAGAGGAGGATGTGACGATGGAGGGCTAGGTCTGAACGAACGGCTGGGGAACGAGATAGGGTCGCGCATCAAGCATGGACAGATGGACGGACGGACGGTTGGGTGGATGGATGGATGGATGGATGGATGGATGGATGGATGGATGGATGGATAGATGGATGGATAGATGGATGGTCTGGCGAACGAATGGATGCAAAGTTTGCACGTATGAAGAAGCGAGCGAGCGAGCGACTCGCATCCAACGTCCATGCCACGAGTTCGATCCTGCGCAACGAGCAGCATGACCCCGCGATCACCCGATTCCCACCCCCCCCCTTCCCCGGTGCCGACGTCGAGTCAGGACGCCGCGAGCCAGACGAGGAGGTAGCATTGGAGCAGCCGCAGCGCGACGGACGCGGCAGTTCTGTCGTAGGTGCTCTTCGTTCGACCGTTGATACGATCGAGGGATACCACTTGAGGGACACCATTGAGGGACACCAAGGGATGCCACCGATGGACACCACCACCAAGGGACACCAAGTGAGGAGGGGAGGGCTAAGCTGGAGCAGCTGACGTGGTCACGGACGGTGATTTCATTGGACGATGGCCGTGAGCGAGGACAGACGCAGGCGATGCTCGGGAGAGGTGTCGCAAGTATGTACGAGGATGGGCAGCACGTACGAGTCAACCCACACGTCCATCCCTTATCCGCACAAACCGTACGTACGAGTACCCCGTACGAGTTCAAACCTGGGCTCTCAGTGTGTCTCCACAGCTTCAAGTCAGTACTCGTACGTGGTCCTCGCGATGTACTCGTATGGAATCTTAGCACCTCGAGGCTTGCGCGGCCAGTCTCTACACGCAGACAAGGCGCTGGACACCTCTCCGATGATCGCGCTTGGCGAGAGCAAGGGGAAGCCGCGTAAGGCTGCGAGGGTACGGAGTAGTTGCTATGACAAAGAGACAAAGAGATCCACATGAAGGGGGACAGGAATACATAGGAGCACACTTCACACGGCGATGGTCGGTCGTCGCCGTCGCGGTGGCCATGCTGCGCCTTGGGCTGCGTGGATGAGACATCAATTGCATGCGGGGGCATCCGTGCGGCAGCGCCTGCGGCGTGAAGTGCAGGCGGAATTGCAGCCCGGGAGTGCAGGCAGCATCAACCTCATACCTCATGGATCCATGCGAAGGAGGACTCTATGAGCATCGAGGGGTGCGAAGCAGTACTCGAACTCGCACTGAGTCTCCTGTAGGGGACCTCGGCGAGGATGGAGGTCGATGTACTCCGTCTAGACGCCGACGAGTGCTCCGTGCTCGGAATCGACTCCATCATCAACAGAACGAGGTGGCTTCCGCTGGCATGATCGTCTCGAAGGCCGAGTACTCCGTACTCGAAGGATGAATCTAGATGGATGCATCAAGTACTCCGTACCTCCGTAATGGATCATCGATGTCCCTCCACGATCCTCCGGGTCGGGCTATTGCGAGTCCGGGCCGTTGCTAAGAATCCATGGCCCCAGCCTGGTCTGGCGCTGCGTCGGGGGCTGGAATCCATGCACGGTGATCGGAGTACTTGTACGGAGTACTTGTACGAGTACGAGGTCGAGAAGTTCTTCGTATTGCGAAGTGAAGTACTCCGTACCGGTACTCCGTACGTGCGGTGGGGCTCTGTTGGCCTGGGGTCTCGGGCGATGCAGCGTGCGGGCGGCAGGCACTTTACGAGCCGCCCGGGGCTGTACGAGTACAGGAGAGCATCCCTACACGCAACTGTGCCCGAATCCCAAATGCAAGTGCTCAATTCCACTCAAGAGATCGAATCCATCCACCTAATCCATTCCCACGGGTCCTCGTACTACCAGTACTGCTGCCCGTGCTGCTGTGATCGCGGGCACGCCGTGCGCCGTGTCGCGCGAGACGCCACGCACTGTACGGAGTACGGAGTAGCATCGAGCACCTCTTTCCTTCTACGTTGAATTCTCTCCTCTTGGAGTGAAATGGCAGGCACGAGGCATGTGCCCCGTCCCCTCCTTCCCATCGCCTTAGCGGCCCGGATCCGACCGAGCCATCGATCTGGGAAAGAGCGACGGTCGTCTCTACTAGCGACCGCTACATGCAGTACTAGTAGTAGGTACCTACAAGTACTAGGTACTATAGTAAGTGCATGTCCGAGTACACGCTACTTCCAGGCACGCTTGCCCTTCGCGATGGCATAGTCTCGGGTACCGATATCTCGGAGATGCGGTGCTGGAAGGAGGTACTACTCAGTATCGCTTCGCGCGCCTCGCCCGTGTATCAGGCTCGAGGTGGACTTCCAGGTGGATCGGGTGCAGGAATGCCGAGGTATAGCTACTTCAAGCAGCGCATGTCGTCGGGTACCCGTACATTCCCGCGGCTTTCCCTCGGGGATGGGGCAGGGCCCGAGGCGGCGGTGACTTCAACGTGCAGCAAAGGAGAAGACCAGGAAAACGATGACCGAGAATGACCGATGCACTCGCACGAATGAGGTATTCCTGCCTTACCTTAGATCACTGCTTTTTTCTACTACCGGTACTGCTACGGAGTACTCCGTACGGAGACTGGTACAGGTAGGTAGTACTCATTCTTACTCACACGGAGTACATCCTCGTTCGTACCCGCGACCAAGCACGCAAACGTCCGAGACTGGACGCTTCCAACTCTACTCCGTACGGAGCAGCAAAACATGAATCAGTCCTGCATCCGCCGGACTGCATTTCTAAGACGAGCACCCGACTTCTCGGCCTCTCCCTCCATTTCTACCACCAACATCCCCCTCCTCTTCCCCCCTCACCCCGTCCCCGGTCGGTCCTCTCACACATCCTCGCTTCTCGGGAGTCGCTGCTCCTCGACATGTCGCCCAGAGCGTCCCATCGCGGATCCCCTTGCCCTTCCCCGTGATGCTATGACGACCTGATCAACAGGAACAAAACCCCCCCCACCCCC
>NIGD01000001.1:6216649-6227860 GCA_003055185.1 Escovopsis sp. TC
CCCCCCCTTTGTTCTATCTCTCCCTATTTCCCCCCTCTCTCCCTTTCTTTTCTTCTGGTCTGTCCCTTTCGTTCACACACTCTCACTCCTCCTGTCGTTACCGGGCTGCCGCCCTTCCTCTCCATTCCGGGACCACCCACGTCTACCACGGGCAGCGAGCCATCCCCCCTTGGGCGGGCCCAGTCCTTTTTCGGACTACATTTTGCTTCATTCGCTGTCTGAGCCTCTCCGAAAATCAACAGAGCAGGCGTCGACCTCTTGACTCTCCCCGAAAGATCAAGAGAAAACGAGATCCGTTGATCATATCATCATCTTCATCTTCATCATCATCCACATCATCATCTTCTGGCAATAGTATTATCGACATCATCAGCAGCATCCTCGTCACCATTACGGAGTAGACAGTGTTTCGATCATCGCCTCAGCTCGCGTGCTGACACCGGACGTCCCTCGAGGGACTCTCGGCCACGCCATGTTCTGGTTACGACGCGGCTGCTTTGCCCTCGTCGTCCTGCTGGCTTTCGTCTTTCTCGCGACCTACCTCCCCAGCTATCTCGACCCCACAAACAGACCCGAAAAACGAGCGCAAGACCGTCGCTGGGTCAGCAGCAGCCCTTACTTCTGGGACCGACAATGCTGTCGCTGGCTCAGTCTCTGCGGCTTGCATCACCTGCGCAAGGATCCCGCCCTCCGCGGCGATGACCTCTACGACGATGACGACGACGAGGGCGACGATCGCGATGAGCTGAGGCTGGAGCTGCGCAGAAGTCTCTGGGAATTCCAAGGGAAGACCGACGCCGAGGTCGCCCGGATGATGAACCAGAAGAGAATGGGAACCAAGCGAGAACCCAAGGAGCGCCGCAGGATCCTCAAGGACGTGCCCGACTACGTCATGAAGCACGCGCCCCTTGTCCACCTCTACTCCGGCGAGCAGTTCTGGCCGTCCGACATTCGCGAGCACGTCACCCACATGGGCGTCACGGTCGACGGCCGCCTGCTCGACCTGGCCGAGAACATCAGCCTCTCCAACCTCCAGCAGCTCAACAAGTACGACAAGGGCTGGTTGACCATGCACAGCAACGAAAACGTCGAGACGCGCCCCAAGTGGCTCCACAGCAACTCGAACCTGCCGAACCCCTTCGAAGACGATGACACCTCCCACACGCCGCCCGCGTCACAGGGAGACCGGCCGCTCGCCGAGCACAGGGAGTCCAACACCTGGTTCGATGTCGACAAGGACCATCCCCTGCACAACATCGCCGACCCGCGTTCGCGAAAAGGCCCCTCGGCCCGGCCCGGCCCCCACCCGGGAAAACATCTCCGGTACCGCAGGGGCCACAAGCCCAACGAGGACGGCTACTCGGACGCCCCGGCCATCCTCATCGTCGTCGACAAGGGCTCCGGGATCGTCGACGCCTTCTGGTTCTTCTTCTACTCCTACAACCTCGGCCAGACCGTCCTCGGCCTGCGCTTCGGCAACCACGTCGGCGACTGGGAGCATTCCATGGTGCGCTTCGAGAACGGCGTCCCCCGCGGCATCTTCTTCTCCGAGCACGAGGGCGGCCAGGCCTACGCGTGGCAGGCCGTCGAGAAGCGCGGCGACAGGCCCGTCATCTACTCGGCCGTCGGCTCCCACGCCATGTACGCCCTCCCCGGCCTGCACCCCTACATCCTGCCCTTCAAGCTCCTCAAGGACGTCACCGACAAGGGCCCCGTCTGGGATCCGAGCCTCAACAACTACGCCTACCACTACGACTACACGCGCGAGGAGGACAGGGACGTCGCCGAGCAGGAGGTCCTCACCGAGCCGGGCCTCCTCGACGACACGCACAGCATCGTCCCCGCGGCCAAGAACCCGGACGCCCCGACCTCGTGGTTTCACTACCGCGGCCGGTGGGGGGACGAGGTGTACACCCTCGCCGACCGCCGCCAGTGGCGCCTCTTCGGCCAGTATCACTACGTCACGGGCCCGAGCGGGCCCAAGTTCAAGCACCTCGGGCGCGCCAAGATGTGCCAGACCATGACGTGCAAGATCTTGTATGAGATTGATCCTCACGGGACCTGGTACTGAGCCAGACATTATCTGACGGCTCAAAATATCATTGCATCTATCACTGCCATTGATTCGGATCACACCAAAGGGACTTGCGAGTCTTGAAGATCTGTCCACAGATGACTTCCCGGACCTAGAAAAACTACATGTACACAAGATAGTCCCTAGATGGACTCAGGGACCCAGAAAATGGTCCTGGATGGACTCGCGCATCTTGAAAGATGGTCCGACTGCGGATGCAGAAAGAAGCCCCAACATACGGACTTTGAGGATGTTCCCTATGATGGACTCACGGGCCGCAAAGAAGCTCTTTGGTAAGACCCTGGTCCGGTCAGGAGCTACAGCATTCCCACAGACGACACCAGACGCAGAGTATGGAGTTTTTGTTCATTGCGTTTTTTCTCGCCATTTGAACTTCTTGCCTTTTAGATTTGTCTTGCCATTTGCTACAGCCATCTTTGCAAACGATATCCCGCCAGGAGGCTATCAAGCCGTCGCGTCCTTTTCTGTCTTCCTTCTTCCTACTTATCAATGGGCGGACGGCGCGCGCCTCACTTGGGTTTGATTGGAGCACTGCATTTCACATCTGCGAGACATTTTTCCTGTGTACAAATTACGTTGAGCATCGGAGGAGCGGGAAGGAAGGAGGGGTCTTTCAGCCGCGCGAAGCCCGATCCTCCTCGCGACCCGTGCCACAATATGGGAGGAAAAAGGAGGGGAAAGGGGTCTGGGAAGCTTTCCTTTCAGTCGTGGATCCGTCCTCTCTCCACTGAGCACTTCCGGAGTGGAAGAGACCGGGGAAGACAGAAAGAAAGGGGGAGTCGAGCTGTCGAGGGGATGCTGGCGTGGAGACTTCCGCATCTTGTTGGAAAGCCTGGCGATCCCTTGAGGGAGTGTACCAACATGGCATATAGAATAGACTTCCCTGGCGAATAATACAGACATAGAGAAATAGAAAGAAGCCGCGACGCGGACATGTTGATTCTATGATGCTAGAGGTCGAAGGACCTGGTCTGATTGAGAGTACTGAGAATTTGTCCAAGGTGTCTGCATCTGGTACAAACCACAGTAAGATCTGAAAGGGACTTTGTTGATCTGGTTCGAATTGTCTCCCTCTGGTTTGAAGTGTCAGCATCTGGTAGAATGTGTCTACATCTCGTTGGACTTGCCTCATGGTCGAACTGCCTCCCTTGTTGGACTGTCTACACGGTTGCAGTGTCCCACGGTCAAACGTCTCCAGACATGTATTGTGGTTGAACTACATGGCTGCACTGTCTGCACCTGGTTCGTGCTGTTTTGATCCGTGGATGATGAGGAGATGACGTGATAGCATACATGGATACATCTCGACGTCCGCCAGAAGACGGGCTCCTTGTGCAGGCCACACGTACTCGTACGACTACTGTAGTACTCCGGACATGTACATATGTTCCCTCGGTAGTAGTCTCCCTTCTCGGCTGCACGAGCACGACATCCATGTAGTCGCGTGGCAGACGGCACTCCATCGACCTGAACATGATTCATCCTCCTGGTATGCCGGAGGCGTTCTGCAGGCATGCCTCGCGACCTTGAGAGCCGGGTGCTCGTCGCGGAGGGAGCAGTGGGGCTTGCGATGAGAAGACCTTGAAGGCATGAGGTTCTGACGTTCTGCTCCGTACATGTATCTGTGTACCGTGCAGGATGGGACATAAAGGGGGGTGTTGTTGGGGGGTGGCGCTGGCTGCAGTGCGGGGGTTTGCAACGGCCCCTATTCTGAGGGATGACATCAACAGCACGCTCGTCGGATGAGATAGGGGGAAGACGCGCGGGGTGCAAGTGCTGTATGCGGCATCCTCATAGTACTATGTACTGCAGCCACCGTACTGACACCATCCGTCAATATATCTAGTACCCGTACTCCGTACTCACTGGGATATGGAACTATTCCCTTCCTACCACCCACTTACTCCCTGCTACTCCGCACTAGTAATACCCCCAGTAGTGACCTCTGTCCTTTCGTGGTCATGGCCATTCCCTCGGAGGCTTCCGAGCACTTCCTAGAGTGAGGGAGTCTGGTGCCCTCCAGCAGATTCCCACCCTTCGATGGCATCCCCTCTTCTCCACCGCCTCCGTTGTTTTTTCAGACACGGGCGCAGACGGCGCCTTCTCTTGGACTCGCAGCCGACGATGTCAATGCCGGGCATGATCCTGGGGTGAGCGCGATCACAGGCACCGGGACTCTATCCGGGACGACTCCAGAGCGAGCACGAGCGTGGAGCTGGGAATGTTTCGAGACGAGGACGAGACCAGGCGTGGGTTCAGAAGCTCGAAGTAGAGACGAGCTATGCGCATAGAACGAGGACATCTTGGATCGAGACCGGGTAAGGTTCCACGGCGAGCACGAGCACAGAGACCGGCCATGTATTCGAAACGAGGACGACCGCGCAGACCGGCGTCCCCTGGGGACGGACATGTCAACGCCAGGCGTGTATTCAGAACAAAACAACATGCCCCCATGGTATACCCCCTCCATACATACGCCGTGTGGACTTCGAAATACTCGTACCATGGATATAGCACATGACGCCCGACACCGCCACATATTCCCTCCATACTTCCTCCGAACCCCCCCTATCCTCTCTCTGTACAAACATGTCCAGCCTCCTCCATGTCCTACGAGTAGAGCACCCGACTCCTTCAAGCTCTTCCAACAACCGCCCGACATGAATGCAAGACCCCAGACGATGCGACACCATCAGCCGACGATCCCCGGATAATGAGAAACGCCCAGCATGAGGGTGATGGAACCATAGAACAAGTGGACCACCCGAGAGTCTACTCCTGTATGCGAGAGCGGAGATTCCACGAGAACAAGCCAGATAATGAACGCAAGAAACCAGGGGCTAAGGGCAACGAATACGAAAGATGGATTGAGAGAAAGAAAAAAGAAGAACAAAATGGAAACGAGAAGATTCAAGAATGCAAGACGTGATGTTTTCGCATGCCATGCATAGCTCAGAAAGAAAATGAGGAAAAAAAAAGGAAGAAGAAACAAGAGAAGAGAGAAAAATGGGCAAGAAAGACATGTCTCATGATTCGTTGCAGCCAAGAGCGTGCCCCTCGAAGACAGGCCCGGGGATACTGCCTCATGTCGATATCAGGGTAGTTGTCGATATCGTGGACGCGCCGACGTCCTTGGATCTCAGCGTCGGGGACTGGTGGACTGTCGCTTGGACGAGTACTCGGACGGGCTGCTGTCGCTGTCCGCGCCCTCCGTGCCCCCCTCCAGGTCGAGCACCTCCTGCAGCGTTTCAGGCCGAAAGACGACGTCCTCGCCGTCAGGGGGACCTTCCTCGATGCCATGCCACGACGCGCTGTCGCGGCGCGCCTCGCTCGCCGCGTCGTCGGCATCCTCCTCGTCATCAATCGTCATGCGTTCGTCCCCGTCGTCCTCGTTGTCGCCGTCCATCGTCATGTCTTCGTCCTCGTCGCCCTGCGTCGAGCTGCCCGGCCCCGTCGTGTAGCGGGGAACGCTGCTCATGACAGGCTCGACCGGCAGCAGGACGTGACTCGAGGGCGTATTGAATTGGCGCGGCGTCGCGTGCCGCCAGGAGGGTCGTGCGTTCGGGTCATTGGGGACGAGAGAGGGCCTGGGGCTGGGCGAGACCGTGTACTTGGGTGTGAAAGGCGCCATGGTGGATGAAGGAGTGTATTGCCGCTTGGTGATGCCGTTTTTGGCGACTCTCTGCCTGTCCATGGGCGTACCAACAGAGGAGGAGGAGTAGGACTGGGACCGTTTGGAGGAGATGGCAATGGCCCCGCGCCCGGCCGCCTCGTGGGTTCTCGGTGTCATTCGGCGTTCGGAAGCTCGGCGGTCCTGAAAGCTCGGAATTGGAGACGTTTGCGATTGCCCTCGAGTGCGGGTAACTTGGGGGCTGGGCAAGCTACGGGGCGTTACGGCCGTCCCGCCGGCCCCGTCAAGGAATTCGATCCAGTCCCAGCACTTCTCGGCCTCATTTGCCTCGGAAGACACCTGCTGGGACTCGGTGGAGTCGAGCCAGCTCACGTGGGGGGCCTCCTTCAGCTTGCTCCACGTCCACCCGGTCTTGAATGCATCCTCATCCTGTAGGTACGCGTCTGGGTGGGTGACGAAGAGCCTGGGCCTGGCGGCGCGCATCATGACGGAGCTGAGAAAGGGTACAGTCCACAGCTCCGGCGTGAGCATCTCGCCCGGGCTGAGAAAGCGCAGGCGCGAGTCCTTGTGGATCTTGCGCAGCGGCACCCAGTCCGAGCGCAGGCCGAGGTACTCGGCCGCGCGCGGGTCGCCACCGGGCACCGCCCGCGTGTGCATCTGCGTGTTGCGGAAGACGGCTTCGAAGGCGCGGCGCATGGCCGTCTGCACGCTGCGGGCGTCAGGCCCCGTCACTGAGATGGTTTGGATGAGTCCTCGGCTCTTGAGCCGCAAGTCCGTGGCGGTGTCCTCGCTGAAGGCCCGTGCGAACAGCCACTCGTGCTCGTGGCGCTCCTGTCTCGGCATCCGTGCCGGCGTCATCCGCACCGGTGTCGTCTGTGCTGGCGTCGATGATGCCCTACAAGCGCCAATGATGGAGGCGGACCGTGAGCGCGGCGCCACGGCATCCTGGGGTTGGAGCATCCGATTCCAGTCATCGTCGGCGCCAGGATAGGGGTCTTTGAAGTCGTGACTGAGTTGCCAGACCCTCCTCAGGGCGAAGGGCAGGAAGACAACCTCGACCTCCCAGGCGTGGCCTACGGACGGGGCGATGGACTGAAGCCGCGTGACGCGGGACTCGAGGGACTGGAGCCTCTCGTCCATGTCCTGCCAGTGGCCACCGCCGTCCCCGCGGCGGGAGGCACTCGAATCGACCGACGCGGCGCTGATGCTGGAGACGGCGTCGTCCTGCCTTCCGCGACTGTGATTCTGACATTCTGTGTAGGCCAGGTTGAGTTGCTCCACCTCCTCCATTCTGCTCTCGAGGTCGGTGATGCGCAGATCGGCCTGCTCGTGGCGGTCGGGACAGTCGGAGAAGCAGTCGGCCTCCATCCTGTCCAGGCGCTGGGCTTGCGTGTCGATCAAGCCCTTGAGGGTCGCCATCTCTTCCTGCACGAAGTTCCCGGGAGCCGCCCTGGGCTCGATTTGGGTCGCGGCGCTTCCCGGCCGTGGCGGGATCTCCTCCAAGTGAGGCGCAATGGGCAAGGCGCCGCCGTCGGCCGGCGCCGCGTCCTGCTGAAGTCTGGGCGCGGGTCCCGGCGTAGTGTCTCGCTGGAACAAGGACGTTGGCTTCGGCGTAGCGTCTCGCTGGAATACGGGAGTGGGCCTTGGCGGCATGGACCCTGCGCGCAGGGTAGTGAGGGGCTGCATGCCCGGCACCGGGGCGCTGAGGGTGTCGAGGCCCTTCCCAGCGAAGGGACGGTAGTATTTCAAGCGCATGGAGGACGTGGTAGAGGTGGCCTGTGAGGGCATCAGACACTGCGGAGGAATCGGCGGCAGCGGGCTATTGAAAAACTTGGACGGCGATTGAGCGTCATTGATCCAGGTCAACGTGTCTGGCATGAACTGCTGGTCATGATGATTATGGCCAGGAAAGGGAGTCGGCTGCGCGGCTGGTGGGGAGGGAGTAAGGAGATATGACTCGGCTCGATCCAGGAAACCGGGAACGGCCGGGACGGCTGCCTCTCGGGATCGCCTGAGATAGGACATCTGGCTTTGCCCCGGGTTCGGGCCGGCTGGCTCGTTCAGCCTGTGTAGCATTGGCTGGATGGTCGGAGAACGGAGGTCGCGCAGCGGACTCATCGATTCGCGCGTCGCGCGCACGCTGCGCGCCGCGACGGCCTCATCGTCGGACCTCTGGCGCTGGTGGTGGCCGGGGTTGTTGAAATGGTGGTGCTGGTGCTCGGGCTGCTGGGGCTGCTGGGGCTGCTGCCATGACTGTTGCGTCGAACGAGGCCCCTCGTCGTGGTAGCAGGCGTGGTGCTTGCACATGCACCAGGCAGAGTGCTCTGCCGAAGCGGCCTGGGTTGGGGAGGCCCAGAAGCGGCGGCAGCCGCACTTGGAGGCACTGGCGCCGGGGGTGAGGTCTATGAAGTTGCACGCGCCGGTGGGCAAGTACGGCGCGGGGGTCCGCGAGAGCGAGGCCTCGGCGTTGAGCATGTCGAGGAGGTTCGGGATGAGCTGCGGCGAGTTTGGCGGATGCGTCGGTGCGGGCCGAGGGTTCTTCCTGGGGCGAGTGGATACGCGGTCTTTGTTGATCTTTCGCCAGCTGGCCCTCTCCTCTCAAGAAGGTGTCGTCGTCTTGACGATCCCGTCGCGGGGAGGCATGCAGCTGGTGAGAGGTCGCAAGCCGGAGGCGCAACAAAGGCGCGAGCGGAAGCGGGGGAGGGGGGAGGGGGGGGCTTGGCGATGGACGAGGGTTTACAACTTCATCGCGTTGGGAGGAGAGCTTGTTGCATTCGGATCAGGAAGCTGGACGCGAGCAGCTACGAGAGAGTCGAGTCGTGGTCTTTTGGAGAAGTCGAAACGTGGAGTCGTGTCGCGGTGTTTTTGTTTTCGGGCTGTGGGCGTCGAGGTATGAAGGTGGCGGTGGTTGGCGGTTTGTTTGTTTGTTTTCTTTCTTGTCTACTCTTAGTGTTGATTGCTTCGATTGAGCCGAGCCTGAAAGAAAAGACGAAGTGCAAAGGACGCACGCGTGCGAGTCGACTCGGCGCAGGATGGCGGACCTCGGATGTTGTGAGGAATCCCAAAGTCTGTGAAGTTGCTAGGATGATTGCTGTTGTTTGGATCGTCCTGCATTGGAAGGCGTCTTCTGAGCTTGTGCCCGTTCCCGCCCGAGCATGGTTCCAACGATGGGAGGGGTGGCGCGGCGGACGGAGCTTGTGCTTGTGTGGAGGTGCACGAGCTCGGATGCCGGTGGAGGCGTCGATTGTTTCAAATAGATGCTTATCGTAGGGCAACGGGGCCTCGAGCTCGCCCGTCAGCGGGACAAATCCGGCAGAGGCAGCTCGGCAATGGGCGGGAGGAGGTGCGTGTCCTGTGGGTAGATGTGAAGATGCGAAGGGAGAAGCGTCTGAGGACGTTAAGAGAGTAGACGAAAGGGGGGAGGAGACGGGAAGGAAGAGGCTGGCGAGATTGTAAGGAGGAAGAGAGAGAGGAAGAGAGAGAGGAAGAGAGAGAGGAAGAGAGAGAGGAAGGGAGAGAGGAAGAGAGAGAGGAAGAGAGAGAGGAAGGGAGAGAGGAAGAGAGAGAGGAAGAGAGAGAGGAAGAGAGAGAGGAAGAGAGAGGGGAAGAGAGAGAGGAAGAGAGAGAGGAAGAGAGAGAGGAAGAGAGAGGAAGAGAGGGAGAGAAAGGTTAGTAAGAAAGAAAAGAAAGACAGAATGGCAGCAAGGAATACGAGGCAGGCACGATGCAAGGAGACTGATAGGGCGGTTCCTGCTTCGGACGGAGGTAAGAATAACAAAAGACAGAGAGAAGGAAGGAGGCAGAAACACAGAAGGCAGGAACACAGGAAGGAGGAGGGGGAAGAGAGAGGAAGACAGAGAAAGAGACAGGCAAAGAGACATGGAGGAGGGAGCAGACGGGGAAGGTGGGATGGACAGCATGTGGATGCATTGGATCTGGAGGGACCGCGGAAGGATCGATCAGGGCCTCCCATCGTGACTGCCTCAAACCGCGAAAATGGACTTGAACAGGCTTGAACAGGTACGGAGCCGCCCTGCATCTTGCAGTGTGTTGCTAAGTAGTACTACCTAGTCGTACATGGACTCCTGATCCAACAGGCAGCCTCCCAACGGATCCAATGCAATCCAGTATCGATGTTTCTTCCAAGCCGAAAGTCGGCGATGAAGTCGAGCTTGATCCACGAGGTGAAAGGGTGTACTATGTGCTTCCCGTGTTGCACAAGTAGTACGGAGTAGACGGCTTCATCATCCCCTCCAAGGTCTCACCGTCGTCATCACGATGCATTGGATCCCCGGTTCGGACAGGCAGTCGCTCGCCCGGTGGACGACTGGACAGCCCGATCTAGATCGGCTCGTCCATCCACCTCCATCCACCTCCATCCACCACTGCATCCAACATCCATTGGCCTATAGTACAGTAGTACTATTTGTGTGCGGACTCGGGAGTGCTCGTAGGTACCTTATTCCACACGTCTTGAGACTCTCCCTTGTAGTACATATCCACAGGTTGCATTCATGCATCCAGCCTTCGGGCTGTAGGACCGGCAGGACGCCGCCAGGGCCTCTCCAACCGTAGCACCCAGATCCATCACGGCACCCTCACGGCGTGCCTGGCCTAGACCACGACAGGTCCCGCGGAGTATAGTACGCTGGTCGTGGTATGTATCTCACTGAGGAGACCTCTAGCTGGGTCGTCCCCCACGAGAGGTGGGATCTCGGTCGAAATAGCTGTCGTGATGCCTGCCCACAGGTGCCGAGTGGCACTTACACGTGGATTTCTTTCTACTCCTAACTGGGAGAAGCTCCCGTCGTTCCAATGGATGTATCCCTGCTTTTAACAAGTACCCCCTGCCGTCATCATCTCCAGGTCATCACCATCTTCCTCGCACGAGCACGCCTCCATCTCGCCTCTTCTTCACCTCCCCTGCCCTCGTTGCTCTCCTCCTTCTACCTCAGGCCATCCGCTACCTCTTCCTAACATGAAGGCTCCTCCTGTTCTCTCCCCCTCCCTTCCCCCTTTTTCCTCCTCGTCTTCCCCCTCTCTTCCAACCCTCCATCCAAGCACAATCCGTGGCAGTCGCACTACCGCGTACTCGGACTCGGACCAAAAGCACCACCAGAAGAAACAACCCTCAGAAACCCCCTCCCCCCCAAACCCCGCATGATCGCCGACCCTGCAACAGATGGACCCATCCCCCTCCACCCCCAGCGACTTCCTCCATCCCTGGGCGCCCCTCCCAACGCTTCCCCATAGTCCTACTCGTACTCGTTCTCCTACTGGTAGCTCGCAGGTGCCAGTCCATCCCGCACTCGTCCCCGCACTCGTCCCCGCACTCGTCCCCGCACTCGTCCCCGCACTCGTCTCCACACCCCGACTCGTAGCCCCCCGCATCCCAGGCTATCCCTACGAGTACATCCTGACCCTCCATCCCGAGTCATGCCTTCGCAGGAAGTTCATGCGAACGCCCCCCCCAGAACGGAAGACC
>NIGD01000001.1:6227885-6283888 GCA_003055185.1 Escovopsis sp. TC
CCCCCATCGAGGGATCTGCCACCACGAGCCATTACTCGTACTCGTGCGGCGACCGCTCCCACTGCCCCTTAGACCCACGACCACGCCGGACTCGTGCTGGCCCAATCTCGTCTACATGTACGGAGTACTCCGTATATGTATGAGTCGTTTGGAGGCCCAGGAATAGTACTAAAGCAAACCCCTTTCTAGGTTCCTACCTGTGATGGAAGCTCGCCCGGAAGGGCATGATAGGAAGGTACCGGCGTGTGCATGGAGGTGACGCGAATGTGAACACCAATGACGATCTCAACGTTCAATTTGGTGTGATCGTGAGTCCGAATGGAAACGTGATTGGAAATGCGATTGAGAATGTAGTTGAAAATGGTGTCCCCCGAGCATACTACCTATAAGAGATCCAGAAGGTCCCGATACCCGCTAAGCTACTGTAAATGAAGTATTGATGCCATTTGTTTGTGTTGTGCCCTCTCCTCCCCCCTTTCACCTCGAGGCCATCACAATGGATCCATCCCATGCATCATTCCCACAGGCAAATGCTCCCAGATTGCGGTGCCCCATCTTCGCTTTCAAAGGGGGGACCTCCCTGTCATCCATCGTCCATGATCATCATGCCCATTATCCCATCACGCCCGCATCCATCGTGCCGTGCCATCCCATCCGTCCAGGTCCATCGTGCCATCCCAACCATCGTCCATGTCCATCACCCCATCCCGTCCCTGAAGCTTGCCCGCCATATCATTAGGTGAAAAAATGAGCCCAGATTCCCCCCCCCCATTGCCATAACGCCCATCCCCATAGAATCAAAGGGGAAAAAAGACATTCCAAGATCAATGCAAGCACTCCCAGCTCACCCCTCACCCCACGTGCCCATCGCCCCGTTCGACGCAATCACCGACCCCGTCTTGATCGACCCCGCCATATCCCAATAATGCCTCGACGACCCACTACTCCTCCTCGCGCTCCGCCTTGTGCTCTGACTCGCACAGCTACTCGGATGCCTCATCATCGCCGCAGATCCCAGCGCAGGCCCTGCCCCCATCGTCGTCGTCGTCGTCGTCGCTGTCGCTGCCGTCGCTGCCGCCACCCCCGTTGCCGTCGTCCCAGTCGTCCCGTTCGCTGCTGCTGCAGCTGCTGCCGCCGCCGCCGCCGCCGCAGCAGCAGCAGCAGCAGCAGCTTTGAAGGATGCCCGCCGCTCCGCAGGCCGGGCTCGCGAAATCAGCGGATGGTGCCTCATCCGCGCCGCCTTGGCCGCCGCGTCTTGCGGCTTCGCATATATACTATTAGTCGTATTGATCGCATGCGGCTGCGGCCGCCTCTCCACCGTAGACGTCGCCGCCGACACGAACGAGTCCGGCTGGGACGTGAATCGCGACACGAGATACCGGAACACGAGCTTGATGTCCATGTCGCGCTCCCACTCCTCCTGCGTGAATGTCCCGATGCCGCCGCCGCCGCTGGTCGATGTGCCGTCCGACTCGCTGGATTTTCGGGTCAGGACCCCGCGGCCCGATGTCGGGGGATGGAGCATCGTGGGGCGGAAGTCGGCGTACAGGTCGGCCTCGACGGCTGCCGCCGCCGCGGCCGCCTCATCGGTCATGGAAGCGGTCGTCTGTGTGGGTGTGGCGCTGCCGGCGGCCGTCTGCCCGTCGGGCGCCGTCTCGGGGATCACGGGGAGGCTGGCGAACGGATGGGGGGCCTGCTGCCCTCGCGTGTACGTGGAAAAGGCGCCGGGGTACCTCGAGAGCTGGTCGACCAGCAAGCCGAGCTCTCTTGATACCCTCTCGAGGATCTGAATCTGCCACGAGTCGCCGGACGCCTCCTCCTCCTCCTCCTCCACCTTCACGGGGCCCGTCCGCGGCCTGGTTGCCGGATTCTTGTTGCTCCGACTCCTGTCGTTGTAGTCGTAGTCGTCGTCGCCCTCCCATCCCGCCATCTCCTCTTCATCTTCTAGGAAACTCTCCCCGAGTAGTATCGACAGCAATCTCTCGTCGATGCCGAGCAACTCTCGCAGCGCCGCGCGCGTCAGCCTCGCGAGGAGGGACTGCCCCGCGCCGGCGTCCTCCTCCTCCTCCTGCTCGGTGCCCTCCTGCTCGTGCCAGTCCATGTTTTCCGTCTCTGCCTCGCTCTCGGGATCCGCCTGTCTCGCCTGCTGCTGCGTTCGCCGCAGGGACGCCTTGAGCCGCTGCCTGCATCTCGTCTCGCGCTGGATCTCCTCGAGGAGGATCCTGCTGTGCTCGAGCCGCCAGTCCTCGATGCGCTGCCTCTTCTCAGCCTCCTGCAGCTGCGTCTCCTGGAGGTCCAGCTGCGCCTGCTCGAAGCTGTTGAGCCTCCGGCGCAGCCTCCTCGGGTTGAACGCCTCGAACTCGTAGATCTGGTCCTGCGCCTCCGGGCCCAGGGCGGGCCGGTCGAGTCGGAAGGACCCGAGGCCGTCGTGCGAGGGGAAGATGTGCTGGTTGCGGCTCGGCAGGGATCGGAAGCCTGGGAGGTGGCCGTCGAGGCTGTCGAGCTCGGTGTCGTCGGCGAGGGACTCCTCGGCCAGGTGGCTCTCGTCGGGGAGCAGGACGGCGGAGGAGAGGGCGGCCTCGGCGCCGGTGTGGAGGCTGCCGAGGTCGCTGAGACGCGAGCGGCCGGGCGTCTGGATCGATTGCTCGGTCTCGGTGAGGTACGAGGTCGCGGTCACCTCGGTGGGGGGCGAGAAGAGGACCCATGTCGGGGAAAGGTCGGCCTGCTGCTGGTGCTGGAGTTGTTGGTGCTGCTGGAGTTGCTCGTGCGGGCTGCGCGTGCCGGAGGCGTTCTGGGCGCCCAGGAGGTCGGGCCGAGCAACCCTCTGCGCCGCCTGCTGGGCGGATTGCTGGAAGGCCATGATGGGAGCCGACAGCACAAGTGTGTGCGTTTGTGTCCTTCTCTCTCTCTGTGTGTGTTGTGGCGGCTGCGGGGACCTGTAGGAGAGGTGGACGTCGAGGAGAGGCGTCTCGCGGTCGGCAGGTGTCTTGAACCGTCTATCTCGGCGGAGGGTGAATGATGGATAGGTTCTTGCTCTTTTCGAGCTCTTCGCTGGGCGAAATGCGGGATGAATAGGATGGATGACGATGGATGGGACGGCTAGCTCCAGGTGTCGCCTCCGAGAGGGCGCTGCTCCCCGAGTGTGTGCGTCTAGAGGGGTGAGGCAAGGTGTGAGGCAAGGTGGTGTCGAGGTGTGTCGAGGTGTGTCGAGGTGTGTCGAGGTGTGTCGAGGTGTGTCGAGGTGTGTCGAGGTGTGTCGAGGTGTGTCGAGGTGTGTCGAGGTGTGTGTGTGTGTGTTGCGTGTGTGTGCTCCAGGGACGAGTCCGTCTCTCCAAGGCCCAGAAAGCGCCGGCACTACTCGTCCAGTACGAGGGATCCCTTGCTATGGAAGAGGCACTACCGGTACCTCGCAAGTACTGGTACTCCGTACTCCGTACTGACGTCGCGAACGCTGGGGAGCGCGCGCCGGGGAGCACGGGGCCCAGGAAAAGCAAGACGTCGCGGCGAACGGCGCACGCGCGTGTGTGTCAGGGATCTATGGCGAACAACTTGCTGGTGGGAAGGCAGTCAGAGAGCGTGGAAGGAGAAGGCCGGATGACGAGAGAACGTGGTGCGTAGTCAGTATGGAGTCGAGTCGGGGTGAGGAGTCCGGAGAGCGGGAGTCTGGAGAGGAGAGTTGCCCGACCTTAAGGAACCAGGACCTTTGGGGGAGCGAGGGGGGGAGGAGGCTGGGTTGAAATTCTGGATTTCCGTCGAGAGGGCCACGCGATTTGCTCGAGGGCTCGGAGTCCGTATTCCGTGAGGAGTACTCCGCAGAAGAGGGTCCGATTGACCCAGCTGGAGACGACGAGACGCTCGAAGTCGACACGCCCGGGGGGTCGATGCTCGCGGCCAAGAGAGCCCTGTTCAGGAAGGGCACCCCCATTGCAGCGCTGCAGCTTGGGTCCATGGATCAGTGATGGATGGATGGATGGATGGATGGATGTTGCAGCCTCCGTGGATCCATGGCTCCATTGTGAACATGGATGGATGAAGACGCGCCGCCGCCGCCGCCGTCACCACCATCCCCGACGACGGCAGCCTCTACGTATGTTCATGCAGGTGGACATGATCAAGCTCAGGCAAGATGGAAGCAGCCTGCGATCCATCTGAGGCTGTTGGATTGGATTTGTTGCTTCCATCATGATCGTGAACCCCCTCGGGCCTCTAGGTATATGTAGGTACTACTCGTACCTAGTAGTACACTCATTACCCTGAAAGTTTCAGATAATCGGGTCTTTGAGTATGTAACTGAGGCCAATCACGACAGCAGCTAGTGTACGATCGAGATATCTTCTAATCAACCTCTCGAGGCGTGCCTTATGCGTCGTTGATGCGTGTCTTTGATAGTACGGTACGGTGATAGGCTCGGACTCTATGAAGGTCCCGAAAGTGCCCGCTTTTTTGAAACTTTCAGGGTATGTAGTGTATGTAGTATGGAGTATCCGTAGGTACCTGTAATGGATCAATCCAAGACCAGGGGCTCGCTACCCTGTACTCGTGCCTGCGCCGGGCCTGCTGCATGGATCCGCTCCAGTGGGCTCCCGCAGCTCTGAAGCGCTACGCAGCCCGCTGAGCTTGCTGGACCTTCCGCACGCAAGCGCCAGCACCACCGACGGTACGGAGTACATGCACCTGTACGAGTACGGAGCACATAACGGGATGCATTGATTGATGGGACTCCATTCTCTTCAACAGGTGCTCCGGAGGGTAGGTCAGGAAGTTCATTGCATCGCTGTTATCTATCCTCCGATACGAGACGGGGCATCTATCAATGCATCAAGACAAATGCGAAGAATCCAATGGATCAAGTGTCTGGAAGACGAAGAGGGTAGAAAGGTAGTACAGGGCTGTCAGTGGTGCTACATGTACTCCGTACCTTAGGTTCTCTGTGCTCTGTACGGAGTACTAGGTACATGTACAGTAGGTGATCGCACGTCTGAAGGAAAGGGGAAGGGGCGCTAGGCTTCTAGATCTATCCCTCCCGTCTGGCCAATCCCCATCGCGCAAGGAAGAGCCGCCCAGGCGACGACGGCACCGCACCAGACAGCCTTGATAACGTCGATGTACTCGTACGGAGCACATGTACGGAGTACTCCGTACATGTACTCCGCAGTCCAGGAACCAACAGCTGGAGCTCCACGCGGGTCAGACAGAGCTCTTCTCTTCCATCTTCTCGTGCTGTCTGTGCCCCGTGCTGTTTGCAAAGAACGTTGAAGACCGAAACCAATGATGCTGCTTGCTGGTTGGACGTCCGCAATATCGAGTGGGCGTCGAGAATGGAAGCTCGTTCGGTGATGCAATCGAATGTTGGGATTTCTCTACGCTCGACATCTCACCTGCTGCCTTGGACCTGACAAGCCCTTCTGACGCTAGGTACTACATGTCTACGGAGATGTACTACTCAGCTGCTCGGTTCTGCTCCTCCTGGTCCTCCTCCTGGTCGTCCTCCTGGTCGTCCTCCTGGTCCTCCTCTTGGTCCTCCTCCTCCTCCATCCTTTGCGTCACATCCAGACGTCTCGGCGCTTTCCCTCCTCCCATCTCGATGGATCCCAATGATCTGATCCTAATGCAGTCCTGCCTAGATGCAATCTCGTCCTCGCACCCGCACCGGCACCAACTCGACTCAAACCTGCATCCTGCCGCCTACCGCCACGCCGGGCCATCCGTACTCCGTACATACATACGAACACGAGCCGACTGCATTCACGCTTTGCGCCGGAGTGGATCCATGTCGATGGCTGAATCCAATCCAACAACACAAGATACTACTCGTACAAACCATGGCCATGGAGATTTTCGCGCACCCGGTGGCGCGTGCCGCTCGAATTCGGGCTGGCTGCAACAGCGTCGATGCCCCTCGCCCCAACAAAAGAGGCCCAGCACTCGAGATCCGACCACCCATCATCAAGAGTACATTCTCCGCACTCCAAACATCAACTGACGACTACTCGTACATGTACTTGCACTCGTGCTCCGTACGTTATATCTCGTTTCAAGCCAGCATCAATGTCTGATACTCAGTCATCACCAGGATCAGTCCATGCCCGCCCACGCTTGCCATGCCCACTCTCTACATCACCTCCTCCCGTCCAGAGACACCCATCCATGATCCATCCATCCGTCCTCCATCTACTCCGTACTCCGTACATGTACGGATCATCACGCCGGCCCCAGCGCCGAGTCACCTCATCTGCTCGGGTTCCAGCCTTCGAGCCCTCAATGCCACACCAACCACCACGCTCTCATCCTCTCATCGGACAGTACTCCATCAGGGCCGTGCCGCAACGCGCAGGCCAAGTCCATGGCGTAGGTGGTTGGATTCGGCTGCTTCGGGCAGTCCGAATTGCTGCTGCTGCTGCTGCTGCCCCGTCGTGAGCAGCATCAACCCACCTCCCACCCTTCGTTGTACATGTACGGGGCTGTCAATGACCCCCCATATTCTATAGTACATCCAGTACTCCGTACTTGTAGTTGAGACGGTTAATCGCGTATGTGTTCATCCAACCCTGGATTGTCGGCTGCTCGAACTTCATCGTACTCGTAAATGGCACACTGCAGTTGACTGAACATACGAGTATGTAGTTGGATGCATGCACACACAGCCGCTGCCGCTGGCAAGACATCCCCCCGTCCACCGACGCCATCAGCATACATGTACGCCGCGTCTCTCACCAGGCTCTTGCATCATATGATGCGGATTCAAGGATCCATGACTCCGTACGAGTACGGGTGACCGTACATGTAGTCCAAGTCCAGAGAACATGATCTATGCACCCCTCAACTGCCGGGTCCCGCTCCGGCCCGCCCTCCACCATGGTGGCAGACGCGGGGTACGAGAGGGGATCCACTGGATCTATCATGGATCACAAGTGTGCCGCACTCCCCTCATCGCCGTGAGAGGCCACCCATCCGCTCAACTCTCTCCACCTTACGATGTCGGACACCCCACTCAGACGAGGAGGTGCCGTCGTTGCTCGCAACGCGTGCTGGGCGTGTGCTGGCGTCACACAGACGCCTGCGCCGGGATGACTGCGTCAGACAGAAGGCCCCCTAACCTCCGGCGATGACGGACAAAAGTACATACACAGCTGGAGACTGCCATGACTCTCATCTGTCGCGGTGCTTGTGTCTTCCTCCTCTGGCCTTGCGTCTCGAATCCAGCAGCAGCCGCTCGCTTCCGATGAGCTCGGTCGCGGGCCCTGCGAAAGAACTTCGGCGGCCTGGATCCATGGCCGCTGAAGGTCCACGTCTGGACCGGCTTTGATGACGACGACAGGAGAGCGCCGGCCTGAGCAGGACGGGTCATGTGGTTCCCCCCCGTGGCTGCTTACCGGGGTCTGGTGACTGCATCAGCCAGGACGCGGGTGGATATTGTTGGGAAAGACACCGGCTGTGATGCAATTTTCATGGCGCGCTCTGCCGAGACGACGATCGCGACGATGAAGAAGCAAAGAAAATGGAAAGAGGAGAGAAGAAAAGTGTGTGGAAGGAGAAGGCAAAAGCAGGCGCGAGATCTGCCTCGTGTCAAGTTCACAAATGGTATTTGAGGTATGTCTTGAACGGTCCTCGAATCAAGAGGCGCTATTGTATTTGACATGCCACATTTGACGCCGACCGGTAAAAAAACCCAGATGCCATCCCGAAATCACAATCCACCCTCCCATTTCGCCTCGACGACAGGGGCCCTAAGCCTCCTGCTTGAAGGCGTCGGGGAAGCGGGCCATGTTGGTCTCGATGGAGCCGTGGTTGCTGAGGAACTGGACGTAGGCGCCGTCGATGAGGAGCTTGCCGGCGGCCTTGCGCTCGAGGTATTCCTCGCGGCGGAGAGGGGTGAAGCCCCAGTTCTTGGAGATGATGATCTTTTGTCGGCCGGGGAACTTGTACTGGGATCGTCGGAGAGCCTCGAGAGCGAAACCGCGGTCTGAAGGAATGCGTGAGTAATCGATCGTAGAGTTTCGAGGTCTGCGGTGAGGTCGAGCTGTCGCCGCCGCCGCCGCCGCAGCAGCAGCAGCGATAATACAAGGGGAGCAAGGAGAAAACCGTGCCAAGAAGGCAGAGGGGAAGCACATACTGGAGTCGCGAGTGCGGACGCTCATGATGATCTGGCCAATGTTGACACGGGCGACAGTGCCGTTGGGCTTGCCCCAGGCACCACGCATGCCGGTCTGCAGTCTATCGGCACCGGCGCAGGACAACATCTTGTTGATGCGGACGACATGGTAGGGGTGGGCGCGGACGCGGAGATGGAACCCCTCCTTTCCGGTGGTCTTGACGAGGTACTTGTTGGCGCAGATGCGGGCGGCCTCGAGGGCCTCGGAGCTCAGCTGCTCATACTCGTTGGAGACGAGGTGGATGCAGAGGGGGTATTCGTCGACGTTGGCGCGCTTGCGGCCCAGGTCGAAGATGCGGATCTTGGGGTCGGGGACACCACGGTTGAACCGGGACTTGGGATACGGCTACAGCAGAGGAGCATGTCAGTATATTGCTCCAGTCGGTCGTCAAACAGTCCGCCTTCGCTGCCGATAACAGTCCTGGTGATTCGCGTTGTCCTCGCCATCGCCATCGCCATCGCATTTGTCGTCGTTGCCGTTGATTTCGTCGTCGAAGCCGTTCGTCGTGATTGTCGTCGAATGCTCTCCTTCTCTTCGATGATTTCCCCCGCCATACCATTCTCCCATTCCCTTCATCTTTTTCTTTCCCTCATTGATTCGGCTTTCCCCTTCAAGCCATCCGCAGTCCATTCTTTCGTCGAGTCCTTCGCAATCCTCTCCTCCTCCCACCAAACCTTTCCCGCCTCCGCTACTCCTCCGCCGGCCTCGCCAACCCCTCGTTTTCCAATGCGACCATCCGGCGAAAGACGAGACCCAAAAGATCCGAAATCACTCGCGACTGACCTTGTTCTTGCAGTATCGGTAGCAACGGGCGGGACGGCGAGCCATTTTGACGGTGTTTGCAGGGATTCCTGACGAGTCGGGTGGTGATGTGTATGGGGGAGAGAAAGTCTGGCTCCCGCACAGAAAGACCCTTCCGCCGCACTTCTTCAAAATCCAGCTGTCCCGTTGATTTCAAATCAGGCATTGGTCATCCCGCCAATTCGGTGTCTTTCGCTTAAACCGCGGCGCTTTAGGGCTCGGGCGTGCGCAGCGCCCACAGATGCCGCGCGCTGATTGGCCAGGACCGGGTCCCCGCGTGGGAACTTGCGCTTGGAATCCAAAACTCCAAAAATTCCATATCTCCAACTTTTTCTCTCCCTCTCTCTTGCCCAGCATCAACCGTTTACAGCAAAGTCAATTTCATCCGCCGGTCGTCGCCCGCACACCATCAGTCACAATGGCCCCCCAGAAGAAGAGCAAGAGAGATGCCAACAGCATCAACTCCAAGTTGGCGCTGGTGATGAAGTCCGGAAAGGGTATGTGAAAGAAAAACACCGTGCAGCCGAAATCGTGATTCTGTGCGCGCTCGCGCCGCACAACAATTTGGCGATAGGTTTGTGTTTCTTTTGGAGCCCTCGCTGACAGAAGCAATCTGGTTGCAGTCACTATGGGCTACAAGTCGACCCTCAAGAGCCTCCGATCCGGCAAGGCCAAGCTCATCATCATTGCTGCCAACACCCCTCCTCTCCGAAAGAGTGAGCTCGAGTACTACAGCATGCTCTCCAAGGCCCCCATCTTCCACTTCGCGGGCAACAACGTGAGTTCTCTCCGCCAATGTCACGCGACATATCTTCCCGCTCCTCTTCCCCACCCCTTTCGACCTCTTGAACCAGTCGGATTTCCACGTCAGACTGGAACTTTCAGGTCGCCGAGCGCACCTCTGCATGTGCTCTCTTTCCCTATCACCTTGGCTTCCAAGAAGTCCAGCTCTTTGCTACCCGAGACGCGAAGTCTTGCGGATTGCCCAGAGAAGAAGTCTCGTGAGACTTTGGAGGGTTCGACAATTGAGCTGACCAATGCCTTTTTTTAAACCAACAGCTCGAGCTCGCCACCGCCTGCGGAAAGCTCTTCCGATGCTCCACCCTCGCCATCCTCGACGCTGGTGACTCTGACATCCTCAACGACCAGGCTTGAATATGCCTGCTGTCCTTTGAGAAAAAAAGGGGAAGGTTCTGGCCCAGACCAAATCAAAGAAAACTGAGCATTGGCGTTGAGGGGTTTAACGGATCATGGGCTTTTTGAGGGATATACCACCTGCATAATGTGATATGAGATTTACCATGACGGGTGGGAGAGGCCTTCGCTCGATGAAGATCAGTGACTGCCTTGATCGTCCTGCCGCTTGGAGATCGTGAGCCTTGAAAGGAAAACAGGCCTCGAGGTCCTCCAAGCAAGAGGCGCCTCAATGAAACAAATACAGCCATGAACGTTCTGCCCTTCATCATCTTAGTCACAGAGGTCGTGACAAAGGGGATTGCGTTAGTGCTCCAGCTTGTCTTAGTATTTCCACCGTTTTCCACAATCTCCCCGAGGACCGGCCGGTAGATCCAGTGCCATGCGCAATCTCATCTCGGCAGTCGGACGACCTCTCGTTGCCCGCTCATCGTTCCCCAGTACAGTCAGTACGAGTACTTGTACGAGGAGCGCGACACACCCATCCATGGATCCCTTCACCTCGTGAGACCCAATACGGCGCTGCACATTTGTCCTACCTGCTCGTCGAAACGAGACCTTCGATGCCTGCCGCTCGTCGCAGCTGAAAAGGCCTCGGTGGATCCGACCAGGTCCTTGGATGCAGTCATCCGCGATTCGCGCCGCAGAGACCTGGTACTTTGCACGAGAACGAGCGCGAGCACTTGTCAGGACCGTCCCATGACTTCATCGTCCAGCCTCAACACGGCCGAATCCGGTAATCTCCATCTGGGATCTTCATCATCCCACGCATCGGGCGGGCCCGAGTCGTCGTCGTCGTCGTGCTTGCGGGATGCTCACGTGCAGAAGAGCATGGACCCCATGGGAGCGCTTCGTACTCCTCATTGTCCACAGGAGGACGAAGGTCTCATGCTTGATTCAGCGAGCTTATTGCGTGCCGTGTGGATGTCGCATTACCAGCACAGGACATGGATGGGAGTAGTAGTAGCAGCAGCAGCAGCAGCAGCAGCAGCAGCAGGCTGCGAGGTCGATGAGCAAACTCGGCTCCTTCGGACGTCCATGCTCTCTGTGTTGACCTCTTTTTTGAATCTCGTGGTATCGATATGTCTCCAACCTGTTTGTACTCGATGGAGACCTCTGCTCTAAGATTACCTAGGTATGCACCATAATGCATCTAACGTTTCCCATGACGCGGAGAATTTTTCCGATATTTGCAGCATCCGCCTCGAACACTATGGATCTTGGGGTCCGGGGCCGTGATGCAGGGCTGGGGCCATCGCAGAGTGGCACGCGAAGCGCGACATCCACACATACATACATGAACCCGCACATGAATCCATTGCGTAGAGCTGCATACTACTACCCTCAGCTGGAGCACCTCTTGGTCCACGCAAATGGATTTGATACCAGTATCAATCTCGTGGATGCGCCCCGGGCTGTGCTCGCTCGTCGAGGCCATCCACGATGATGGGGTACTAGTAGTGGCTCTACGGAGTACAAGTAAGGCGCAATCAAGGTTGTCCAGGCTGGGACTGTCGAGCGAATGGATCATGGATGGATCGCAGATGGATCCATGGATCCTTGGGCTCTGTTCCACACGGAGCTGCAGGCGATGCTTCCATGCGCTGAATTGCCTCCAGCTCCATTTCCATCATCGACGCGCATGGAGCCCGTGCAATCTCGCGTCGGGGCGATGGGGGGGGAGCCACGATGAACCCACGTATCCGCGCCATGGCGGCGAGCGACCGACGGCGAGCTGGCCATGACTCCATCTTTGGACTCTACCTCGCCGATGAGCATGGAATTCGTCTATCGACCCGACCATGGATGATTTTCTTTTATTTTTGTTTCTCGAGCGAGGATGCCACCTTGACGACCGGCAACCGATGTCTGGGACTGAAGGTACATGTACCAGCGACTACATGTAGTACTACTATAGGTATGTAGTACTCCGTACTAATCCACCGCTGCTGCTATTCGTGGATCGTGGGCAGTGCCAGACCAGCTTACTCAGCAGCCTACACACATTGTATCTACGGGGGCATCCACGCGCATCCACAAGTCCAGGATTGAATGCAGCTTGAAATGAGATGCTGCGGCCGGGCTGCATTCGATCCATGATCCATGATCCCGTCCATGGACGCTGGAGAGACCCGTCGATGCGGGCCGATCAGTACTCGTACCAGTACGGAGAACGGAGTAGGTAGTACTCGGACGAGTATGTAAAGGCGCCTGCTACGATCACTCTGATGAGGGGGACGGGCTCGCTCGGTGTTCCAGGGCCCCCGACCTCTCTTCTTCTTCTCTCCCCCCCCTTCCCCCCCCCCCTCCCCCCTCCCCTGCCTGCGCTGCCCGGCCGGCGCCCAATCATCCAGACTGCTGGCTCGCACGCACCGCAGAGAGGGCGCGGGCGTACCGGGCTCTGCGGTAAGTTCCAGATGGATCCGTCTCGGCGGCATCCATGGACAGAAGAAGACGCCCAGGATGGAACGGGCTCATGCTCCGAGTTTCGATGCAGTGGATGGGTGCGTGACCGTACGAGTACATCCATGGATCTATGTATGAAGCACGAGTCCCAGGACTCGCTGCACAAAGAACATTCAACCCTTCGTAGACGGCACTCCGTGCGAAAGAAGTCGGAGTGGAGGCTTCCAGCCCATGGCAATCAATGGGGGAGGTCGGGAAATGCACCGCGCAAGAGCCTATGCGTTTCGCCGTGGCCCGCCTCGTCGACAAAGTCGGTCGGGCTGCACCACTGGCAGTCTAGACTAGATCCACTGTGATTTGATGGAGGAGAGGAGAGACCGAGTCACAGCGCCGCACGGCGAAGGGCTTGGATCCATGGATGGCGAAGGGGAACTGGCGAAGGGACTGGCCAGGGGACTGGCGAGGGGACTGGCGAGGGGACTGGCGAGGGGACTGGCGAGGGGACTGGCGAGGGGACTGGCGAGGGGGGGACTGGCGAGGGGGGGACTGTCAGGAGACATACAGCGTACAGGCGGGCCGGTGTGACGCCACGTGACGCACCACGTAACTACGTAAGCGCGCTGCGTATAACACTAAATTTGCGTATTATAGCACCTTTAGATAGCTTTCTTTCTTTTTTCTTTACGCTAAATACTAGACCTTAATTATATCTAGTAACTATACTATACGTGCTTACTAGCTTAGTAACCTATCTAGTAGGCATACCTTCTTATTCTACGCTATTTCTGCCTTATCCTTTAACCTTTATTAGCTATATAGTAGTAATACTTAGTTAGTAAATTAATCTTACTCTTATTAAATGCTATAAAACCTTAATATATAGAAAGAAAGGGACTAAGCAAAGAAAGCAAGAAAAAGGTTAATTGCTAATTAAACTAATCTTATAACGTATCTCGCAGGAGACTACACGTACACTACCTCTATTACTAAGGGTAGGGGTATGTATTTATGTGTATATTTGTTTAGTAAGCTAGCTATAGTAGTGTCCTTATGCTATCTTATGTTTTATCTTAATAACGTAATATATACTATATTCTTAATATACCCTTCTGCCTAGGTTATTATAACCCTGCTCTAAAAATTAGTAAGCGTTTTTGTTTATACTTAACCTTAAGTTATTGTTTATTATTACTTATTGTTGTTGTTTTTATTGTTATTACTTATCCTTATTTTATTATTACTTATTGTTATTGTTTCGTTGTTGTTATCTTTACCTTCCTTTTTACGTTATTATATCTTTTATTTCTTTATTACTTCTACTATTACCTTGCTTATGTTGTTAATTGCCTTATATATATAGTTAAATTCTTAGTACTAATTTTTATATAATTTCTATAGGTTGTTTTATAGCTTTATTACCTTTGTTTTTAGCATATCGTTCTCTTTCTTTAGGTTATAAGTCCTTTTGTTTTATAGCAGTAAGCTTAGTATTATTATATTAATAGCTTTTACTTTCTTAACTATATTACTAATCTTTTTTATTGCTTTAAGGCTAGCAGTTAATAGTCTTTATATAGTTTATACTTTTGCTTAGTTTTAGTTATATATTTCTGTTTAACTTTAAGCGCGCTAGTTTTAGTTATATATAAAGATAGCTTTTGCAATCTCTTCTGCTATATAAGCTACTTATTTATAGTTGCTTACTTCCTTTATAGCTAGGTTAAGGCTTTTTATTTCTACTACTAGCGCTTTCTACTTATAGTTGTTTATCTTTTTTATAGCTTTGTTAAAGCTTTTTAAGAGTAATAGCAACTTGTTAATAGCTAATCGTTAAACCTTTCTTGCCTTTGTTTAAGCTACTTTTTTTGCTACTTTATAAGCAAGTAGCTCCTTACTAAAGTTGCTATTAGCTAGCCTTTTGTTTCCTTAAGTTAAAGGCATTGTTACTATACTAGTATATTCTGCTAGCAAAGCTAAGGCTTTACGCTTACTAAGGTAGTATCGTTAATACGCTATATATTTACTATAAAAGATCTTAATTGTTAAGAAGCTTTCCTTAGCTAGTACTGCTATATAGTATAGTTGTTTCCTTTTATATAAGCTATAAAAAGTAAGCTACTTAACTTAAGTAATAGCTCTTTAGTTATTATAGCGTTAACTAATAGATAAGGAAGCAACGCTATAATAAGCTTATATATTAAGTATAAATAATTGCTTAGTAATAAACTATATATATTGTTCTTGTTCTTAGGCTAAAAGGGATATTGCTTACTCTTAGTATATCTTTACTATCTTATAGCTAGCTTCTTAGTAAAGATTATCTTTAGCTATCTTTAGGTTAGTAATTTTATATTTAATTAGGTTAGTTACGCTATAGTTTCTTTATAGGTCTACTATCTTAGTTTTGTTAGGTAGTATAAGGTACGTTAGTTTTGTTAAGTAGGTATAAGAGGGGCGTTATTCTATAGGAAGTGCTAAAAGTAGGCAAGGTAAGCAGCGACGTAGTTATATAAGTAGTATTATCCTTAGGCTCCTTCTCTCTTTATCCTTAGGCCCTTATAGGCAAGGTAAGCAGCGACGTAGTTATATAAGCAGTATTATCCTTAAGCTCCTTTTTTTTTTGTCCTTAGGCTCTTTTTCTTCTTATCCTTAAGCTCTTTTTCTTATTATCCTTAAGCTCTTTCTCTTCTTGCTTCTTTTATATTATCCTTTAGTAGTTCCTTTTACTTACGTTCTTTCTTTTACTAGTCCCTTTTACTATACGCTATCCTTTTTTCTTTTTTTCTTTTTTTGTTTTTGCTTTTTGTTTTTTTCTTTTTCTTTTTATATATATATAATATTTTTTTTTTTTTTTTTTATAAGTATATCCTATAGCTATTCTTAGCTTTAGCTACTTAAGCGTCTCTTTATTTTAAAGGTAGTTACTATCTTAAGTATATCTTCCTTTATTATTGTTTTAGGTTTTTATATAGTATTATTATAGCTTTACTATTATACCTTATATTCTTATTAACTATTACGCTATCTCTTGTTTACTAGCCTTTTAATTACCTACTTTAGTATCTCCTATAGCGTAATTAGCCCTAAAGGCTCTACTATCCTTATATTAGCAATAAGTAGTTTTAGTACCTTAATGCTTATATCTTTATTTTACTAAATATAAAGTAATAGGTTAATTTTATATTATAGTAGGTTATACTTTATTAGTACATAGAAAGGGCCTATACGCCTATAAGATAGCTTTAACTAGCCTGCTAGCTTATAACTAAGCTCTTTTAGCTTTACTAGCTTTATATATATAAGGTTACCTTCTTTAATAACTAAAGGTACTTTATATTATTTATTATAGTATACTTTTATCTTTATGTTTATAAGCTATATAACGTCTTAGGCTTTTTATTGTATTAGTTTTATGTTTTTAGCGAAGTTGTTTAGGTAAACTAGATATAGCTTTAAAGCTAAGAACGATTATAGTAGCTAGCTATAAAGTAACTTAAATAGTATATACCTTATTAAGGTTTAGATAGCTAAGTTAAAGCATAGCACTAGGTAAAAAAGGTACTTATTCTACCTTAACTAGTTATGCTTTGCTCTAAGGATAGCACATAAGCTAAATAAAAGTATTTAAATTAATTGTTTAGCTTAGCTATTAGCTTACTAATAATACGCTACGCTTATAAAGCATCTTATCTTTATAGCTTTATATATTATAGCTTATACTAAGAACACTAACTTAAGATTAACGTTATATACAAATACGTAAAGTATGCCTTAAGTAAGGTATACATCGTTAATATAGCGTATAGCCTACGTCTTAGAATCTTACGTAGTCTTACTAAGGATATAGCAAATAAACTTAGTAAACTTATTAGTAATTACTAGTATTACGTTAAATTTTCTTTCTTTGCTTTATAAGAGCTTAGTAATAAAGTTAAAGTATAGTATTAAGATTAGCTTAAGTAAAGTTAGCATAGATTATATATCTTTATATAGCTAGTATTATTATGCTTATAATTTTTAGTATTCTAAGCATTTGCTAACGTATTTTGCTATCTTTTTTCTTATATTATAAAAGAAAAGTACTTAGTATATAGTAAAGTAAGATCTTTTTTTACTTATATAAGCTCTTTTATTATATACTAGTTAATAAACCTTATTAATTAGGTTTACTAAGATATAAAGCTAGGTTTTTTTGTTTACTTTATAGTATAATAAGCTACTATAGCAGTTTAGTTAGAACTAGTTTAAGACTATTAAACGCTTTTCTTTTTACGCTTAAATAATCTTACTATAAACTGCTTTAAAGGTAAGGTCTTCCTTTAAGGTAGCTGTAATACGTTTTATAAAGGTTTAAGATAAGTATAAGTAGTTACTATTAAAGGCTGTTTTATTGTTTAAGCCTACGTTAAAGGCTTTGCTTAGCCTAAAGGCGTTATTTATTTTATTGTTAAAGGCGTTGTTTAGTTTAGTATTAAAGCTAGTTTTAGATTTAGTATTATCTTTAATAATAACTAAGTACGCTGTTTTTAGCCCTTTATTATTATTATTGTTAAAAAGGTTTTTTATTAGCACGATGTTGCCTAAGGGTACTATCCTTGTACCGTTAACAGTAGGTATTATAGGGTTATTGTTAGTGTTTCTTATTCTTAAGAGTATATCTGCGTTAAAGTAAGCCTTTCCTTAGTAGTATATAATAGTAATCTAATCTTATTACTAATCTAAGTAAAGTTTTTAATTTTAAAGTTTATATTTCTTTTTTAGCTTTTTTAGCTTAAAACTTATAAAGGTATTACGTATTATAGTATAGTTTATTACTACTTTAATTTATAAATAGTTAAGATACTATTTAAGCTTCTATAAGGCTTAAACGAGCGCTTTTATTTCTAATTCTATAGCTTAGTAGTTCTATTTAGCTAAGGTTAGTAACTTAAAAAGAAATAGTATTAGTTATAAGACGCTGTTGTCTTAGGCTTAGTAAAGTGCTATGCTATACCCCTTTTCTTTACTACTATTAACGTAGAGTTTATATAGCTTTATTAGATTAAGAAAGGTAAGCTTAACTGTCTTATATAGCTAAGCTTTTAGGGTCTCTTAGGCTACCTTACCCTTCTCTTATAAGTTACGTTTCTTTTTGTTTTTTGCCTTAGCTTTAGCTTTTACGTTAACTAAGTTGTTTTTAGGTTCCTTTAGCATTAGTAGTTAAGTTTTTTTAACGTAAGTGTTTTATACTTACTTCTTTATTAAAGCTTATTATAAACTAATCTTCTTTAGTTAGATTAAAAGGTTAGCTATTATAGAAAATCTAAGGATAAAAATTCTATAGTATTCTATAAGGCTAAGGCCTTGCTCTAGCTATTATAAGGTCTATAGCATTTTAAGTTTAGCAATAGCTTTAGTCTTTTCTTTAGTTATACTTAATCTAAGTTATAAGATGTAGTATCTTAAAGCTTATAACCTTTGCTTTATAAAGTAATATTTCTTAATAGATAAGGTATAGCTAGCCCTTTTTAGCATAGTAAAGACTAATTCTAGGTATATTAGATGCTTATTAATGTTACGTAAGTATATAATAATATTATTAACGTATACTAAGGTAAACTCTTATAAGTATTCTCTTAAGATTAACTTTATTTATTACTAAAAATATAATAAGCTATTTTTTATACTTATAAAGATCCTTATTAATTATTTTAGTTTATAGTAAAAGGTTATAAAAGTTTGCTTTTATCTATCTTTAAGGACGATCTTTTAGTAATAGAAACTTTAGCAAAGGTTTAAGATTAAGAAAACGTTGCTGCTATATAAAGAAAAAAGGATATCTTTTTGTTTTAGCAATAGCTAAGCGTAAAAAAGCATTTTTAAGTTTACTTTTTATATATTAATTACTATATAAGGCTTGTTTTTGCGCTAAACGTAAAAGGTAAGTACTAACACTAAACAATGTTCCTTAAAGGGTATAAACTTAATAATACTAGCTTTCTTTAGTAGCTTAATAATCTTATTAATAGCTTCTTAGTCCTTTATAGATATGCTATATAGGGCTTATTATAGGTTAAATAGATCTACGCCTTCTATAAATAAGATTAAGGCTTATATACTATCTATAAATTTAATAACTTTAGATTAAAAAAAACGTTAATGTTTTTGTATTAAGGTACGTATTTCTATCTCTTTTTCTTTTCCTTAGGCGCTTAAGACGTTAGCCTCCTTAAGATTTAATTCTTTGCTATTAAGCTTTGCTAAAGTTAGTATATAAAAAGGGTATTTATCTAGTCTTTTTAAGTTTTCCTTTTCTTTTTAGATATTTAATATATCCTTAAGTAGATCTAAGAGTAGTATAGCTGCTTTAGCGTCTACTTAGAAGGTTAATACTTATCTAGTTACTTTTAACTTAGTTAGTATTCTTAAGATCTATCTACGCTTAACTTATACTAGTACTTTCTTAAAATTTGCTATTAAAAGATAAGATTTGTTCCTTATAATAATAGCGTTAAGCAGCAAAGCGTACCTTAGTTTAGTATAATCTATTAGTTGTCTTAGGATTAAGGTATAACCTTTAGCGTATACTAAAAGTGCTTTTTTTATAATAAGTACTAATACTCCTTAACCTACTAAAATCTTTACGTTTTTTACTACTTTAACGAAAAGCGTTATATACGTCTTTTATTGCTTTATCTTTATAGATAATGCTTTAATAAAATAACCTTCTTTTACATTAAGTTAATTATTGCTAGTCCTTTTGCCTTATAAGATATTTAGCTTATTATCCTTTAAAAATAAGACGCTAAGTAGCAGTTTATAGTTAAGACGGTTTATAATGTATACGTAGACCTTAAAGTTAATAAAGCGCTTATTAATAGCTTTAAAGGATAGCAAAAGTATTATAGTTATAAAGGCAACTAGCTTACTTTTACTTATTCTTAACAGCTTAACCTCTTTGTTAAGGGCTTCTTATTATATAGTAAGGAAGTTTATGCTAAGCGTTTTGCTATTAATAAAGGTAAGAAGGGAAGCAGTATTAATAAAGGCTTTTACATAGCCCCTTTAGTAAAAATAAGAAACTTATAAGTAAGTATATATATTAAGTTTATGTTATACGCTATTAATAGCGTAAACTACCTTTATATAAGTCTACGTATACTTTAGGGCTTTTAAAAATAAGTTAGTAATTAACGCTGTTTTTTTTTTTCTTTTTCCTTAAGGCTAAAACTACTTTTTTTAATATTTAATGTTATAATTAAGGTAAAAGGTTTATGTTCTATATTAATTTTTGCTAATATTAAGTTCGTTTTATTAAGGATAGATGTTTCTAAGGCTAGCTTTAATATTAGCTTTATTAGTTTCTTTTTTTTTAGTTTTTAAGTTTTTATTATTTTTATAATTAATAAAGTTATTATTTTTGCTATCTTCTTTTTAGCCTTACTATCTACGTCTATAGTAAACAACGATTTTATTCTTAAGTCTTAGTTATAAGTTATCTTACTATAGGTTAAATATATAGTCTAGGTTAGTTTAATTAGTAAGCTCTTCCTAGGTAGCGCTTACTGCTTTAGTTTAATAGCTTAAAGCTATTGTTAAAGGCCTCTAAGCTAGCGTTAAAGTGTTTACTTAACTCGCTATTAATAACTAGATCTACCTTATATACTATAACTGTTCTTCTATTGTCTAAGGTCTTAAAATAAGCGCCTATTCTTTTACTTTTAGAGTTAAAGGATTATTCTATAGCTTCTTTATCTTTTTACTGCTATAGTTAACTATCTTTTTAATCTATTTAAGTAAAGTTGCTGCGTTAGTTACGTAAGTTACGCTTATATAATAGGTTATATCCTTGTTTTCTTTTTTTATTGTTATTACGTCTATTATACAATTCTCTGTTACGTTAATTATATAAGTTTCTGTTATAGTAATTATAACTATTATAGCTTTATTATTTATATAAGTCTTAACTTTTCTTATTATATAAATCGCGCTTTCTTTTATTATAAGCGTCTTTGTCTTAGCAGTCTTATCTATTGTATAAGTTTTATAATTAGGATTGCTTAGCGAAATAAACGCTTAGTTATAAAGCTAAAAAGCCTTAGTTAATTAACGTTATAACTTTTTCTAAAAGTTTATTAACTTTTTCTATAAAGGAAGTTATAATAAGTTATTTAGTTACTTATTCTTATTTTGCCTTATAAGCGTTTAATACTAGTCCTTGTCTTACTTCGTTAAAGGTTACCTTTTCTTTTTATAGGTTAACTAAGGGTACTAGTTTAAGGTTAGAGTCTAGGACTAGCCTATAAGCTTAATAGTCTTTGTTTATATATCTAGCTTTATTATAAAAAGCAATTTTATAATTAAGATATACTTAAAAAGGTAGCTTGTTTTTATCTATAAAGGTATATTTTAGGTTATTAGCTTCTTTTAAGATTACTCCTTTATCTTTATAAAAGCGTAGTAAAAGTAAGCTCTTTTATAATTTAAAGTTAGTAATTAAGCGTAATTTAGTTTAAGCATTTAATAACTAGTACTAACTATACTTATTTAAATCTAGTATAAACATAAGCTTAAGGACTAGGTAGCTTAGTATAGTTTTTATCTTATAATAATAAGCTAAGGTATTAATAGTATTAACGTAAAAAGAGATAGGTAACTTACTTATGTTAAAGGCAAATATCTTTACGTTTAAACTATAATATTGTTTTAAGTTAGTAGCATAATTAATAGTTAAGGTAGCGTATAAGGTAGTGTATAAGGTATATAAGGCGTTATATAAGGTACCTTATAGGAAATAAGAAGTTCTTAACAGCCCTATAGGGTTACGTCCCCTAAGGCTTATGTTATTGCCTCTATAAGGTCCTTAGTTTTACGTACCTAGCCCCTACATATTATAGACGTTATTAGTATATTTAGTAAACTTTACCTTTAAATCGTTAGTTATAGTAGTAAGTTAATGTCTATTCTTAGTCTATATACTAGCAAAACAATATACTGCTTTAGCTATCTAAGTATAGTTAGATTTAGATTTACTATTGCTTAGGTACTTTTATACTTACTCTTTTACTTCTTAGAACTCTTATTAGCTTAAGCAATTAGTATATAATACTGCTTATCTAATAGTATCTTAAATAGTAAAGTTTATAAGAATTATTATAGCGTCTTTAAACTTTAGCAATATATTATTAATCTTACTATAAAAGGTATAGATAATAAACGTATCTATAGCTTACTCCTTCTCCTTATAGTTAGCTTTACTTTAGCTATCCCCTTTAGCGTTGTTGCTTTGCTTAAACATTATAGCTAATGTCTTAACGTAAAAGGTTTTCTACGTAGAACTTATTAACGCTTCTATTTAGCTTACTATTTTAGATAGTTCTTATGTTATAGGTATTAGCGAATCTATTAATAAGAACAAAGATCTTATTATTGCTTTTACTAATAATAGTATTTTATAAAGTCTTATTATTACTTTTACTAGTAGTAGTATCTTATAGTTAGTAATCTTTACTAAGGAGTTTATTAGTAGCAATAGTACCTTAAAGGTCTTTAGCTCTTAAAGTATAGTATTATAAGTCTACCTTTTCCTTACTTAATAAACTATTCTTTATTAAATTAAATTTTCTACTGCTACTAGCTTAGCGTTACTATAAAAATTAATAAAAAAAGAAACTATAAAATAGTATAAAAGCAAAAGAAAAAAAGCTAATTAAAAAAAGTAAAAAAAGTAAAAATAAGTATAAGTAAAAAAGGTATTTAAGAGATTGTTATAAGATATAATTAAAAGGTAAGGTAAAGGTATAAGAAGTATAAAAGGTAAAGGTAAAAGGGAAAGGTTTATAATTAAAAGGTTTAAGTTTAAGCTTAAGAAAAAAAAGCTTTAAGGTTTCTTTTTATAGGCGTTTATTATTAACGTTCTTAGACTTTTAAACAACAATAGATTCCTACTAGTACTAGTAAACTAGTTACGTCCCTTAACTTAAGGTAAAAAAGCTCTAATTGTATTAGCTATTAGTTGTTTAGTTTATTTTCTTTTTGCTAAAACCTAAGCAGCTTCTCCTTCTTACTTTATCCTTACTAAAGGCGCTATTGCTATAATAAGTATTAGTATAGCTATATCCTTATCCTTTCTATTAAGTAAGCTTATTATTACTAAAAAGGCGCTAAAGGGTTAGGTTATCGTTGCCTTAGTAATTAGTATAGTTACCTTAGTAATTAAAGTAGTTTTAGCTTCTTTAATTTCTATTTTAGTTACTTTTATAGGTTGTTTAGCGTATTATTAAACCGTTTAGTAAATAGTAGCTATGCCTTTTATATTATTATTTAGTTAACTTATAGTTATTATTACTATAACGCTTATTATTAACTTAGCAACAGTTAAGGCTATTATAGCAACGCTTAAGGCTATGCTTTTTGTTTTTGCGTTAGTAGTTGCTGTTTTTAGGTTAATAGCTAACTCTATTATATAGTTAATAGACTTAGTAGCTTTTATTATTTCCTTATTATATTATACCTTTGTTTAGTTAGCTAGCTAGTTATTGCCTAAGGAAATAGAAACTGTTACCTAGGGATTGTTATTAAAGGAAACGAGACTTATTAACTTTCTATTATAATGCTAGTCTTCTTTAGTTTTGCTTTACTTGTTTTCTTATGCTTATTATCTTTTTATAGCTGCTATAAACGTTTAGGATCGTTAACCTATTGTTTATAAAAGTATTATCTAGTTTTCTACTTGTTTAGCTACTCTAGCTCCTTTACGCTGCTATAATTGTTTACTCCTTAGTCTAGTTGCTATAAGTAAAGATTTTATACTATAGCTTAGATTATTAAGCTTTTTTGCTATAGGCTAGCGTTACAATTCTCTTTGCTTTAGCTATAAGCTTATGTTTTTATTATAATAAACGTTGTTTCTTCCTTTAGCCTAGCTAGTCTTAGTCCTTTTAAGCATCTTACTAGCGCGCTCTACTATTAACGTTGCTATTGCTAATAACCTATCTATTCTAGCTAGTATATAACTAGGTATCGTTAAGCGTTTTTCTACTTCTTCTTACTAGCTAATTTCTTAGCTTTAGTAAAGGTCCTTTTACTAGCTAATTTCTTAGCTTTAGCAAATTTAGCTTATTAGTTTTATTTTTAAGGCAGTACTAGCTATAAGTAGCTCTAGCTTTTATTTTATTGTTATTGCTAGTACATAACTTTTCTTTTAACAATATAATCTAATTAAAACTAAATCTTAATTAAAGAAAGGAGGTATTGCTACTATATAACGTATTTTACAAAAGACTATACATATACTACTTCTATTACTAAGGGTAAAGGTATGTATTTATATATATATTTGTTTAGTAAGCTAGCTATAGTAGTGTCCTCGTGCTATCTTATGTCTTGTCTCGATGACGTAATGTGTACTGTATTCCCGACGTACCCCTCTGCCTAGGTCGTTACAAATCTAAACCTTGCTAATAGTAACAGTTAGTAGACTATGCTATAGAAGGTAAAAGAAAAAAGCATTTAGCAACGCTTACTATATGCTAAAAAAGACTAAAGGAAAAAGGAAAGCTAATAAATTTAAATTTATCTTACTTAATCTGCTTTTGCTAAAAATTTAACCTTTTACGAAAAACAGCTAGTACTAGTTAGTAAAGACCGCTTAGTTCTGCTTATATAAACAGTAAGAAGATAAGATTTATAAGGCAATTTAGGAATAAGAACTAAGACAACTGCTATAGACTAAAACGCTAAATAATAAGATAAAGTAATAAAATAACTTAATTTCTTTAATGCCTTAAACGTAAGTGTTTCCTTTATCCTTATAGTTAATAAACTATAATAACCTTACCTACGCCTTAGCTAAATTCGCTACCTTTAAATAAGACTAAACTATAATATAAGCTCTTAGACTAGCGTAGAATATAGCAGTTTATATATAGAATAAGAAAACCTTAATTACTTATATATTAACATAGCTTAATATTAAAAACCTACCTACCTTTATAAAAGAAAGATAAAATCGTTAAGAAAAAATAACTATAAGTAAATTAAGAAGAACTTAACTATCTTCTTTTAAGCTATTGTCTCTACTAGTTTCTACCTCCTTTAAACCTTTTATGTAACTTTAGACCTTTTAGTAGGTAAGTTTTAGCGTTAAGACTACGCTAAGTAAATAACTATTAGAACTATATATCTTTAAAGAAGATATAATTTAAAGAAAACTATAAAGTAAATAACTTATACTATTAACGCTAAACAACTATACTAAAAACTAAGAAAAAGATTATAAAAACAAAGAAAACGCTTTTAATATAAGAAGTAAGTTTATTAAGAAGTAAGGTAAGGTATAATTTAACTTAACCTTCCTTATTAATAACAACATAGACTAAGACAAAGACAAAGAAAAAATTAAAGAAAGTAACTACCTATTAAAAACAGCTACGCTTAACGAATCTTATATAATAGCAACTATAATATAAGATAACAGCAACTTAAATAATAGCTAAGAAGTTAGTTTTAAAGCAGTAGATACATATACTAAGGTATACTATTGCTATAATATAGTTACTATTTATATTATTACTTACAAAAACGTAAAAAGAATAACTAAGCTAAAGTTACTAGCTAGCGTTAACCTAATAGCTAAAGGAGCTATATATAGCATTCCTTTAAGAACATACTAAGCGTTAAAGGCTATAGTACTAGTTAAACTAGTATTATAGAAAGATAAGATAGTAGCGTGCTTCCTATATATCCTTAAACGCTTTACTAAAGGACCTATACTTAGCAATATAAGTAATATTAAAAATCTTATTACCCTTTATAGCCTTATATAAGTAAATCCCCTTAAGGACCTTAGAATAAGCAATGCTACTACTAAGTAAGTTTTACGCTTAGCTATAAGAAACAGTACTAAGACGTTAACTTAGTAACCGTTAGCTACTTAACTAAGCAATAGAAAATAGCTTGCTCTAATGCTAAGCAGTAATATATATAATAACTTATGTTATAAGTTTAATAGTACTACTAGTTAGATTAGAATAGAATATATATATACTTAACGTTGTTAAGCTCTATAAGGAGAACATTTAAAAGATAAAAGCAATGCTATAGACGTTAAAGCTAGTACTAGTACTACTAGCGCTTAAGCTTATACTTTTATTCTAAGATTCGCTTAGCTAGAGATTTGCCTTGCTTATTAATTAAGAAGTAGTTGCTACTTATAGGATTTTAGTTTTCCTTTAGTTATAACTATTCTTACTATAGCGTAAATATACGCTAAAAAGGACTCTTAATACGCCTCTTAACGTAGTATACGCTTTAATATGTTTACGTTTAATCTAGAGATTATACTAATTTAAGTATATATTAGTTAAATTAATTTTTTAGCGCTAAAATTCTCCTTAAACGTTATACTTAATAATATTATCCTTAAGCTGCTCTTAAAGCCTTACTCTAAGGAAGCAAAGTAGTTCTAATCGCTAATAGACGCTACTAAAGAAAAGCTATTAAATAATCTACCTATATAATAAGAGCTATTGTTATAGCGCTTTAGCGTAAACCGTAAATAAGCGTTAGCTAAGGCAGATGCCCTAAGACACTCCTTTAACTGTTAGGGACCTCACACCCTAGGAGGCACGCATGCTCCCACGTAACAAGATACGTAATAACGCGACCGCGCTATACGTATAACACTAAATTTATACATTATAAAGGTTATAGATAGCTTCTTCTCTTTTTCTTTACGCTAAATACACTAAACTATAATTATACGCTAGTTTCTGTCTTATACGTAACTAATTAGCCTTATAACCTATCTTATAAGCGTACTTTACGTTATATTCCCTTAGATTTTAACCTTCTTAACTAACGTACATTAGTTATATAGTAGCAATACCTTTAACCCTTTTCTTTTCCTTTTCTTAATAAGATAAGACCTAGTAAAAGAAAGAATAAGCGTTAGCTGCGTTATAATTTTAGCAATAAGCTTAAGAAACTAATACCTAAGAATATATATCTTAAGAAGATCTTATGCTAAAGAAAAAAAAGTTTCCTTATAGATTAGATTTTATTCTACTAAACCTACTTCTTAAAGGAACGTATCTAAAAACTAAGAATAGTTAATACTAATTAAAAAAAAATAAATAGTTTTGCTTTTAATAATAGTAAAAGGAAGAAATCTAAAAGCTTCTTTAAGAAAGCAATAATATAACTAAAAAACTATCTTAACCTTTTAAAGGGAAAGATATAAAAGCAAAGGATATTGCTAAAGATACCTTAACAAAGTTAAACAAAGAATAATCTTATAAATCTAAAACTAAAGACATAGAATCCTTACTTGCTACGTAAAACGTTAGTAAAAATAATAACTAAAGTTTATACATCTCCTTTATACTTATAAGCAAGAACTTTTTTATTAACTTCTTTAGTTAAATAGCTTTAGTATACGTAAACTAAAATCTACTGCTTACTCCTTTATAAACTACCTTTCCTTTAGCTTAATTTCCTTTTACTTAACAAAAGTAAACTAAAATCTAATTTACTAAACTAAAACTTACCTTAAACTACTTACTATATTTATTTGTTATATCCTAAAGAATAAGAGTATATTAAGTATAATAAGGTTTAAAGCAAAGAAATTTACTTCCTTTAGAAGCAATTATAACCCTAAAACAATAGGAATTATAAGAAACGCTAGCTATACCTAAGCTAAAAACAAAACTTATAAATACTATTATAGAATACATAGAACCTAGCTACGTAATAGTAACGTTATCTTTGTTAGCGTTGTTTAGCCTCCTTTCTTTTACGCTAAGAACCTTTATTAAACTATCCTTAGATAATAAAGAAAAAGATACTATAGCTAATTAGCTTAAACATTTTTAGTTAAGGTTATAAAAGTAAACGCTAACTTACCTTAAAAGCTTTATTTTAATTAAACTAGCTACTAAAATAAAGTAGCTATAATTAATAAATAAAGCGTTTAAAGTAAGCTTCCCTTTTATAGAAATACTAGTTATTATTGCTAAAATAAGCAGTAATAAAAGAGGACCTTTTCTTATAAGAAAAGGACTAGTAAGCAATAGTTTAAACTTAAACGCTAATTTAAGATTACATAGACCTTATACCTAAGCTAATTACTTTTATAATATAGTTATCTTAAGCGTTTACGCTAAAGAAGTAGCTAAAGGATAAGAAGTAGTTTTTATCTTTTAGTAAATAGTTACTAATACTAAAGCAGTAACTTAAATACTTTTTTACTACGCTTACTTATTACTAAAAGTAAAAGTATAATAAGATATTATAATAAACAAAAGCACTTTTACTAATTAAGTTAAGTATATCCTTAACTGCTTTAAAGCTAGTCTTAATTCTAAAGAAGATAAAGAATAAGACTTAATACTATATACCTTAATAACGTAGTCTTTAGAACACGTTATTGCCTTAGTATAAGCTTTGCTATAGTAAACTATAGCTTATTATACCTTCTTAAGCAATAACGTAAAGAATAAACTATAAAAGTACTATAGTAATTATAAACGCTTATTTTATAGAGATAGCTATGCTAATAGCAATAGAACTACTAGTAGAACTAAAGATAATACTATTTACTAGACTAATCTTAGATATAGAACTATAAATAATAATAAAGCTAACTGTTACTAGCCTTTAGTCTAAAGCGTAATAGAAACTTACTAAAGAAGTAAATATAAACAAAGAGCTACTCCTTTTTATAGATTTACTAAGATATATACTAAACGTTAAATAAATAACTCTAGATCTATAGCTAAATAACATTAATAGGATTTTACGTTAGCCTTAGAGCTAAATAACATTAACAATAGCTAAAGAGTTATAAAAGCTAACAATAGATATAAGCGTTACGTTTGTTTCTGCTTAGACGTCCTTGCCTTAAACACTAAACAAACCTTTATCTAAGCGTATATTAGCTAATTAAAGTTCTTAGCTAAAAAGTATAGCAAAAAAGTAGTTCTAAAAAACATTATACTAAGTTTATTATTATAAACTAGGTTAAATAGCTACTAATAGTTCTAGTCTTTTACTAACTATACTAAAGATAAACTACTTAATAACTTTAGTTTATAAAAGAAACTTTTTTTATAACGTTTTAGCAAGAACTATAGCTAAACCTTAGCTAAAGTAAACAACTTATAGTACTTCTTTAATAAAGAAAATAAGTTACCTTTATAAGCTTATATTAACTATAAGGTAGCGCTATATACTAAAGCAAAAGAAATAGATAAGGATTAAAAGGCTTAAAAGGTCTTAATATATATTAATCTTAAACTAAAATAGCTAGTATACCTATCCTTTAAAATTACCTTAGTAAAAGAAGTTAAAGCTTAGCTGTTTACTTATAAGTTTACTATATAACGTCTTTAGTAGGTTAAATAAGCCTTAGAACAAAAGAATAAAGCACGCTTCTTAGGTTTAGAAAAAGAGATTACTAAAACTAAAGAATAAGCTAATAAAGTAAAACATTAACTTAAACTAGCTAAGAGCTAACTATAAATAAAGTATTATAGACAGCTACTTCCTTAAGTACTATAATATAACAATCGCTTTTAACTAGCTATATAGTAACCGATCTAATAGATGCTTTATCCTTCCTTAGCTTTATAACCTTTATAAGCTTTTGTCCTAAGAGAAAGGCCTTAGCTTAATTTTAACTATAGAAACGCTATTACCTTTATTATATAATAAAATACAAGTAATAATAGTTAATTTAACTACTAAGGATAACCTTAAGCTACCTTTATAAATAAAGTCTTAAACTTCTAAGGAAAACAATTTAATATAGCAAACTAAGGAATTCGTTCTTACTTTACTATACTTAGTATAGATAGTACTTACCCTAAGGAATTTAAGAACTTACCTTTTATAGCGCTTACTAACTAAAGGTACCTTTTAATTTCTTACCTTTAAGGAATCTACTAAAGAGCTAAAGCTACTGCCTTTTACGTTAAGCTATAACCTACCTTCCTTTTACTAAAAATACTCTTAAAATAATCTACTATAACTAACGCTAATCTACTTAAATTCTATAAAAGACCTTGCCTTTTAAAAGACGTAACTAAAAGCATAGAAACATACTCTATAACTTAATAGTTAATAAACTAAAGTTATAAATAGTATCTAAAACTAATCTATAAAAAAGAACGCTAACTAAAGTTAATAAAAAAGAACATTTACTTAACTAAAATACTACTTACTTTACTAAGCTAGCTAACAAAAACTTTATAGTATTTAGTAAGCATCTTAAACTAACCCCCCTTAAGCTTATAACTACTAACTTAAATCCTTAAGAGATATAACTTAAAAAGGATAATTTTAAACAAAAGAAAGTAAATACTAAATATATCTTATCCTTATTACTTAACCTAATTAATATTAATAATATACCTTAATAAGCAAAAGATAAGGCTAAAATAGTTTATATAGTTAGTACTATTAGTAGTACGTAAAAAACTAGCACTTACCTTAAGCTAGCGTACTTTAAACTAGCTAAATACGCTAAAGCTATACTAAATATAAGTTCCTTTATATCTATAGTATTAAAAGAGATCTTACTATTATACTTTCTAAGTACTATAAAGACCTTACTAAACAAAGAAATTAAGATTTTTAGTATAAGCAGTAGTAAGCTAGTAGTAAAGTTTATAGTTTAAATTTCTTTTAAGACGTAAACTAAGAAAAGCAATAAGATAGCGTTTTTTATTACTTATTATATTATTAATACCTTAAGTTATAGGTTGCTACTTAGTTTACTGTTCTTATAATAACATTAGCTATATATTATATAAAGAAACTAACGCTTAAACGGTAGCTAAATAAACGATTAGCTAGACGTAGGTAATAGACAGCGTATTTAAATATTTACTTAAGGATTAAAGAAACAACTATAAGATAAATAATAAACCTTTACTATATAATTAGCATAAGCTATTACTATACCCCTTAGACACTAAATATTTATTATAGTATAACATAAGATAACCTTAGTATACGTAGACAAGTACATAGTAAAATCTTATGTACTATTAAAGCTATTAAGGTATAGTTTCGTTACCTTTATAAGCGCCTTAACTACTAAACAAAAGACTACTTAGTATATAGCAAATCTAAGCTTAGCCTTAGTAAAAGTAGCTAAAAGAGCTATAGTAAAAGTTATTTAAAAAGCTATATTAATAAAAGACGCTACTATATTTAGCGTAACTATTAACGCTGCTATACCCTTAAGGGATCTACTAAGGTCTATAGAAAATCTTCTTATTAATAAAGAACACCTAAAGTACTTAAACAGTTATCTTTTCTACTTAAAAAGCGTTAATTAAGGTAAAAACTTTAACGTAGAAGAAGACAAAAAACTTAATTTAGCCTTAGTTAACGTAAAAAAAACCTAAGGTCTTAAGTACTAAGAGAAAGTATAATAAATAGTTAATAAACATCGTTAGCTTTTTTACCTAAATATTAGAAAATTTATAAATAAAGTATAAATACTAATTCTATATAAGCTAAACATAGATCTTATAGATCTAAGATAATAACTATATTAATTATTAATATAAGATTAAGCAGCTATTAACTTTATTATAAATCCTTTATAAGAATTAAAAGTAGTTAAACTAGTTCTAAGTAGTAAAATTTATCTAATAGCTACCTTAGCGTTTATTGTATAGCAAAGCAATAAGCTTTATATAGTTATCGATCTACATTGCTTTAACGCTAAAATTATCTTCTACGTATACTTACTACTTTGCTAAGAAAACGTTTTTTAAAGCCTTTAAGGATGTTTAGTATTCTTTATACTTAATCTTCTTAAAAGCTTTTACTACTAAAAGATTAAGCCTAAAGACTAATAAAAATAAACGTTTATTACTTAACACTAAAGGTTAGAACGTTTTACTTAGTATTCTATAAGTATAATTAATAGCTTAGCTTTTTTTTAGTAAAAAATAAAAACTATTCTATAGAAATACTTATAGCAATTCGTAGTAGTATACGTAGATAATATTATTATATACTCTTATATAATAAAAGAATATCTCTTCTACTTAGATATTATCTTAGAGGTACTTAAGAAGATAAGCTATACCTTATCCCTTAAGAAGTACTATTTTACTTAAAAGGGACTTTACGTATTAAAGTACTATATATCTAGACTTAGTTTTAGTACTATAGAAGAAAAGATAGCTACTATTAATAAGTTAGAGATACTAGCTACCTTAAAGTCTCTTAAATAAGGATTAAGCCTTATAGGTTACTATTATAACTTTATAAAAAGGTTTACTATAATTGCTAAACCTTTAAACTAATTAAAAACTTTAAGGCTATAAAAGGTACTAGCAAAAAACCCTATAAAAGACGCCTATATCTTAAAAGTTAGCCTACCTTCCTTAAAAATCCTTACTCTAAAGGAGAACTTAGTAGCTATAGACCTTAAGAGATAGTAGGTAAACAAAGAAAATACTTACTATAAACAACTATAAAAGGACGCTAAATTAGCGTAAAATACTTTAAAAGGAAAATTATATAATGCTATAAAGCTAGCTTTTCTAGATCTATCTTACCTTTTTAAACTATACATAAACAAAAGCAAAGAAAAAAGATATAAAGTAGCTTTACATTAGAAATAGGTAGATAGCATAATACGTCTTATACTCTTCTTATTAAAAACCTTAAGCTTAGTAAAGCAAAACTACTAAGCTATTAAACTTAAATTAAAGGCTTTTGTATAAGCGTTATAGAAATTAACCTATTACCTTAACTACGCTAAAATAAAAGTAGTTATAGATTATTTTATAATTTAAGATTTATTTAAGAATAAGTTTACGCTATATAGTAACTAATTAATAAACTAGCGTATATATCTAAAGAAGTAGAAAGAATAGATTAACGTTAAATATAAGAAAGGTAAAGTATATATAAACGTTAACGCCTTATCTTATATAAAGACAAAGAAGGATATAACAATAACCTTCTTAGTAAAGAAAAAGGTAGAAAACGTCTTCTTAGTAACAACAAAAGCTTAAGCAAGAAAGAAAGCTAAAGGAGCTAACTTTATAAGATCTATTAATCCTAAAGGCAATAATGCTACTACTAATCCTGCTTTAATACCTACTTTTACTATAATAACTAGTAACGCTAACGTTAACCCTATCCTACTGCTTACTCTTATTATGTTAAGTTAAAACCCTCTTAAAAGCACTATAAACAGTCCTATCCCTACGTTTACTTTACTTATACTAACCTAACTACCTTAAGCTAAAGCTAATAACTTAACGCCTATAAAAGAAATGCCTATTACTAAAACGCTATTAAATAATAATTTTAAATAAACCTTATAGGAAGGAAACCCCTATAATAAAATCCTATAAACCTTATACTTATCTAAAGCGTTTTAGCAAAGGCTAGTAAAGGAATTAAAGATAGATCCTACCTTTAGCTCTATGTACTATAATCTTTTCGTAAAATACCCTCTTAAAGCTAAAGAAAAGTATTACTAATTTATATTAAAAAGGAACACTAACTTCTTCTTCTATAGCCCTCTAGGTTAGCATTAACTATACGTACCTATGTTAGTAATCTTAAACGTCTATTAACTCTTTTATAACGAAAGGGCCTATATAAGAGCCCTACGTTCTTACTATATTATATAACAATTTATCTTCTTTTATAATATAAGACTGTTGCAGGAACGGGAACGGCAACAGCTCCTAGCCTTAGACCATGTACATAAACAAGAGGCTTATGCCTCTATTACAGCTAATAGAAACTAAGCCTTTATAACCTTATTTACTATACTAACTAGTAGCAACACTAAAGTCGCTAAGCAACCTAGAACTAATACTTATACTTATACTATTAGTTAAGTACTGCTAAAACCTACGCTTATTAAGTACTTTATTAACTAAAGCATTAGTACTAAGTTAATATCCTATAGTATAAGATAGTAATTATATCTAATACGCTTTTTAAGCTTTCTTTATATATTATAAACTTCTACTAAAAAGGATACTTATACTAAAGAAAGCTTATCCTTTAAGAGGAGCTTGCTATAGCTAACTAGATCGCTACTATTAAATAGCTACTTTATTAAAATAACTACTTTAATACCTTTCCTTTAATATAAGCTAAGCAATAAGTATCTTTTACTACTAGTATATATAGATAGTAAAAAACAATTAAGGATAAGTGCTTAGTTACTAAAAATAGTATCTATTCCTTTTTACTTAAAGAGTATATAGCAAAATATAGACTTTACGTTAACGCCTTTTGCTTAAACACTTGCCTTAGCAATAGCATAAATGCCTTAAAGCTTAATTACTCCTTTAAAGAAAAAAAAGAAAGTATCCTTAGTACATTTGTTACCTTAACGATAACCCTTTCCTTAACAGTAGTAACCTCCTTGCTAAACTTTACTTCTTTACTGCCTTTAAAGAGTCTTAGCGCCCTTAAACCTAATGCTGCCTAGCCCTTAGAGAGTCTTAGCGCCCCTAAACCTAATGCTACCTAGCCCTAGCCCTTGCTATCCTTATTAGCTAATTAGACCGTTGCTTTACCTTTTAGCTTAGTCTTTAGCTAGTAGCCTATTAATTAGCTTAACCTTGCTTTACTTGCTCTGCTTAACCCTCTTTGCCTTTAGTTATAGGACTAAGGCTTATAAGCAAACCCTTCTTTTACGCAATCTGCTTATAGCTTTTTTAAATTTTCTTTTCTTTTTAACTTTAGCTCTACGTCTAATCGTAGCTTTCTTATACTTACCTATACCTTTATAAGACCTATAGAAATAGCTAGTAATAAAAGAAGCATTAAAGGAAAGCCTTTTTATTGTTTTAATCTCTTTAATAAATAACTTAACTATATAATAAGCTAGCTTTTCTTTACTGCTACCTTAAGCGTAAGCAGCAGTAGTAGCTACCTTTATAATAATAGCTAAAAGATTAATAAAATTAGCTTTTTTAACCTTAAGGATACTACCTTAGCTACTAATATAAGCTTTAGCTTAAACTAGACTACTGTTTAGTATAATATAAACTTATTTATTAAAAGTATTTATAATAACGCTATAACCCTTAAGCGTAAAAACATTATCTGCCTTAACCTTAACTTTTAGCTCTATAGCAACGCCTAAGCTTAGTAGATTAAGCTACTCTTTTTTATTAAGCATACTATAATTAAGGTTTCTATAAATACTTAAGTTAAAGCTTTCTAAGATAAATTCTAACTTAACGCTATTAAAGCAGTTAACGCTTTAAACGCTATATAGTACTTTAACGCTAACTATTACATAAGCGTTAATATCTATACCTAAGCTACTTAAGTTATTTACTTTACTAAAGCTATAAGCTTTACTAACCTTTACTAGCATATAAGCTAAATTTACTTTTACTTTAACCTTAAGTTTTATAAAATTATATTTAAGCTACTTTTTTAGATTACTATAGTTTAGTACCTTAACTATATTAAAGAAAAGCAAAAAGCTTACTAAGTAGCTTTTATCTTTAGCCCTTTTAACGTAGTCCTTGCCTAGAACAGATTTACCTTATACTAACCTTTAGCGTCTACCTCTTCCTTAGCCCTTATAACTACTACCTTTAGTAAAATAGTTAAAGATAGCTACGTTAACGTAAGTAACGCCTTTTAGTATAACTATAGTAACTTTAATTACTTTAACAATTAGTAGCCTTATAGCAGCTACTACCTTTATAGCTATAAAGCTTTCTATAAACGTAGCTTAAGCTATAGACGCTAGCCCTTTAATTATATTTAGCGTAAAAGATAACTATACTACTTAGCTAACTTAAAACGCTATAACCTTACTTCTTATAGCTTTTGCTACTAAGCTTTTAAAAGTTAAGTTAACTGCTTTAGTTAAACCTATAATAAGGACTTTAGTTTTTACGTTAACTTATTTAATAAAGGTACTGCTAAAAAAAAGCGTAAGCTATTAGCATAAAGCTATATTATTATTAATAAGTTTAAGGCTAACAACGTAAATATAAAGTATATCTTAGATACTAATAATAAGAATTAGTTTGCTTATCTTACTATCCCTTTTATAAAAAATTCTTTCTTTTTTAAACCTTTTAAAGCTCCTTTCCTATTAAAAAAGCTAGCGCTTAAGTTAAATAGACGCTTAAACTACCTAAAGTATAGCTTATACTATAACTCTTACTTTACCTTTATAAAATACGTCTACTTTAACGTATACTCCTTGCTTAAGCTACCTATAGGTTACTAGCTATCCTCTTTGTCTACGTTGCCTTAAGCGAACTTTATGTTCTGCTAAAACTAGGTTATTAAAGCTTAGTATCTTTTTAACTTTTTAATTTTAGTAAGGTACTACTACGCTAAAGTATAGATCTATTTTAACCTTAATAAGCAAAAGATATATATAGCAATTAATATAAGCTACTCTAAGATTATTACTAATAGGAAGTAGTTAACTAAGAACTTACTAAACGTTATTTTTAGCTATATAAAGTCCTTAAAGACTATTAACAGCATAGTAAGTACTATTATGCTTTATAAAACAGTAACTTTTAACTTTTACCTTAAAGGATAACTTAATAGTAAGCAACTTTACGCTTACTTTTATATTAAAGCATAGGTTATAAACAATTTACGTCTAAATATATTACTTAGTATAAATTTCTTTTCTTAGTATAGCGTTAACGTTATAAGTACTAAGCAAGTGTTAGTAGTTAACGCTAGCTATAGCCTTAAGGTTCTTATTTAGCTACTTATAAAGCTAAATGCTATCTAGATAAGGGCTATAGTTACCTATAAAACCTACGCTTTACTATATATAACGATTAACGTCCTTTATATATACTAAAAGCTTAACTATTATAATAACTACTTAGTCCTATGTATATACTACTTTTCTTCTAAAATTCTTAGCATAATAAGTTATATCTATAACTTAATTAATTCGCTTACCTTCTTTCCCTTAAACAGCTATGCTATATTTATAAATAATTCTAATAACCTAATTTACTTTAATTACTATAACGTTATTAGCTAAGTTAAAGACTATAATATTAAGGACTATATAGCTATTTTTAATATAAAGGCTACTGCTTTAATAGCCCTATTAGCTAATAACGCTAACCTTGCTGCCCCTTTTAACACTTCTAATCCTACCGTTAACGTAATTATTAGTAACCTAGTTCCCTTTGCTAACCTTAGTAAAACGTCCTTCTATAATAAGCTAAGTACCTTTCTTAAAAAGAACTTAAAAAAGAAAAGAATAATAAAAAAACTAAAAGACGTTCTTAAGTAGACTAGCAAGGATAGCGTAAAGGTCTACGTAATTAATAACGTAAAAGCTAACTACTTAACGTAGCTGCTTAGTAAATTTAACGTATAAAAAGAAAAGGGCATCTTACCCTTCTTAAACAATAAAAAAATATAGATAAACCTTATTAATAACTAGCAAGACCTAGTATAAACCTCCTGCTTATACCCTATAGGCGTTAAAGACAAAGAGTTTATTAATAAGAAAATAAATAATATATACGCCTAAGGCTATGCCTTATAGATAAAAGGCCCTTGCTTTTTCGCTAGCTTAATGTTTATTATATAAAGAACTTTAAATAAAGGCTAGATAGTTATTAATATAAAGAAGTTAAATAAGATTACTATCTTAGATATATATCTTTTACTATTATAAGAAAAGATTATTAGCTAAATATAAAAAAAAAATATATTATAGTCCTTAATGCTTTTTAATTTTTTTACTAGTTACTAGTTAAAGAAAAGCACTAAAACAAGTACGTTATTATTAGCCTAAGAAGCTTTAAGCGTCTTATAGTTATTATTATAAGCTTTAAAAACAGCCTTACCTACGCCTAAAGGTTTATAGACTAAAGGCTTTATAATATTAGGACCTTTGTCTACGCTTATATTAATAACATTGTTATCTTTAGTAAAACCTTTAAAGAATACTACTCTTATTTATATAAAGTCCTTAGCTAGTTTAAAAAATAGCGCTTTATAATAAACTTAGTAAAATCCTTTTATAGGTATAAGTTAGTTTAACTCTTTAGTTTCTAAGTTAACGCGCTAAGGATATCTACAATAAACGATCGCGTTAACGCCCTCTAAAAGATCGCAATGCCTATAAACCTTAGGGACCTAGAGATATACTTTAGCATAGTAACCTTCTTACGACGCTTTATTTATAAGTTTATAGAAAAGGCTAACCTATTAGAGCAGAGGAAGACCGCTCTGCTCGCCGAGCTCTACAAAGACGTTATGTTTCTAAGCCGCCGCCTTACCCCCTCCGAGACACAGTATAAGCCTACCAAGCTAAAAGTCGCCTACCTAGTATAAGCCTATTAACGCTTCTACGTCCTAATCTAGTCTAACTAAGGCCTTGTCTACGTTCTTACTAACTACGCTACTACCTACAGCGTCGTTGCCTATAATACAATAATAACTTTTAACGTAGTTAGGTTAAACCTACGCCTAATAAATGCTTCTATGTTCTTAAGCTAGTTTACCCTTAAGGTATACTATATACTAAGGAAGTTTAACCTTATCTTTAACGTACTTTTTTGTTTATTAATAACTAACGTTAATAACCTTAATAATAAGGATATAAACAAGCTAAATAACATTTAAGAGGATAATAGTATATAGCTTATATTATCTAAGCTAATTATTAAAAATAACCTTTGCTACTATATTATTAAGGGATACTTTAGCAATAAGAAATAGGCTAGATACTTAGCTATAATTAACGTTGCTAAAAGACTACCTCTACGCCTAAAGCTTACAACATAGACGCTAACAGCAAAGCAGCTTTACTACTATAGTTGTCTATAGCTTTACGTATTACTTTACCTTTTATATAAGTAAATAAGCTGCTCTTTTATTATTGTTATAATAGCTAACTCTACTTATACGTCCCTATAATATATATCCTATATCTCCTCTATATAGTATATAACGCTAACTTTTACGCTAGCTTCTTAAAGATGTTTACTAAACTTAAGGATTTCTTCTTTTATAATAAGACTTATTTAATACGCTAATACGTTAAGCACTACTAAACCTACTTATAAAATTACACTAACTGCTTTAAGCTCTTTAGCAAGTTATAGCTAATCCTCTCTAAGAGTTACCCTTTTTATACTTTTATAATAAATTTTATTATTAAACTCTTAAAGGTCTTAGCTTAGCAGTTCTTTTAGAAGCTTTATAATAAGCTTAAGGACCTTAATGCTTTAATAACAGTCTCCTATAAGTTTTTACGTAAAACTTTCTTTATCCTTAGGTCTACGCGCTATAAAGCTGTCTACTAAGTAAACATACTCCTTTAAATATTATTCTTTTACAATTAAGTCCCTAAGGTTATTATTTCTAACTAAAACTTAAAGTTTATATTAAACCTATAGAAAAAGCTTTTTAACTACCTTAGTATAAAACTTGCCTTTAGTACGTTATACTACCTATAAACTAATAGTATTTCTAAGAGAAAAAATTAAACTATTAAGATTACCTTTTACTACTATACTATAACGTTAAATACGTTATAAGTTAACGTTATCTTAGCGCTATAATTCTCCTTTAATAATAGCCTTAGTACCTTAATAGGTTGTTTACTAAATAAGCTAGTTTATAGCTTCTGCTTAGCGTTAGCTGCTAACCTTTTAATCTAGCTATCTACTATAATAAACGCCTTTACTAAAACACTAAAGCTTAACTAGAACGCCTTTAATACCTTTTAGTAACTATACTTAAAAGAAGCTAAACGCTTAATAGATATAGTAGTAATATAAGTAAAGAAGTAGTATAACTTAAAGTATTGCTTATAAACGTTCTAAAAAGAAAACATAGTATACCTTAAACTTTATTATAGCTTTTACTTACTTAAAAAGCTACCTTATAAGTAGTTTTAATAAAAAATAAGCCCCTTTAAGGTACTTAAGCTAGTTAGCCTACTAGCCTACTGCTTAAAGCTCCTTACTGCTTAAAAGGTTTATAACGTTATTTTAATCGCTTACCTTTACTTTACCTTTTAAAGTAGTAACCTATTTAGCTATAAAGTTAAGCCCTTTAAGCTAGTAATAGTAAACAAAGATAGTAAAAACTAAGAAGTTAAAAGGATTATAAAGTTAAGAGTAAATAAGCGTAGGCGCTAGCCTTAGATAGAATACCTTATAAAGTAAAAAGGATTTAAGGCTAAGGACAATTAATAGATTAAAAGAAAAAAGCTACTTTTTACTACTATAAACGTATTAAATAAGTATAAAGCAGTATATAAGCTAAAGCTTATAAACATAGCAATAACATAGGAGGACCTAAAGTTTAAGGAAGTAAAAAAGATCCTATAAAGAGTAGAGTTCTAGATTAAGGTTAAAAAGGTAGGCAGAAAAGAAGAAAGCAAAGAAAAAGAAAGCAAGGTAAAGAATAGAAGAAGTAAAAAGATTAAGAGCAGGAACAAATAATTAGAACAATTATTTTCTAGAGGGTAGCACTTGTTATAAGAACGGGAACGGCAACAGCTCCTAGCCTTAGACCATATACACAAACAAGAGGCTTATGCCTCCATTACAGCTAATAGAAACTAAGCCTTTATAACCTTATTTGCCGTACTAAAGACGTACTTTTAGCTAGTACGTTTAGCAATGCCTTAAATGCTAAAAAGCTAAGCTATAAAAGGGTTTACTATACAAGGATATAATGCCCCTGCCTATGCCTAAGGAACCCTTATATACGCTTTACATAAACTTCTTATTAAGCATCCTAGTTACCTTAAACAGTATAGACTACTTTTTTCTTATTACTAACTAGTTTTTTAAGTTTATATAAGCAATTATAAGTTATACTACTTAAAGCTTATTAGATTAAGCTATAAGATATATAGTAGAGATTTACTTAACTTAAGGAATACCTTTTATGTTCGTTTATAACTAAGATCCTTATCTAATCGCTAAGGTATAGCAAAGCCTCTATAAAGCAGCTAGCATAAGATATTATATAACTGCTGCTTACTATTAATAAGCTAATAAATAAGTAGAACAGACTATTTAGACTACTGTCTATGCTCTCTAGACCTTAATTAGCGCTAAATATAATTAAAGAAACTAGCTAGATATCCTCTTATACATACTGTTTTATATTAACACTACCTTATATAACACTACTACCTACTCCTTATATAAACTTCTTTATAGTACCTAACTATAGTACTTTATAGATACTACTAAGAATATTACTATAAACGTTAATAGTAATACTCCTAAGCTAGTTACTAAACTATTTACTAATACTATATTTATACAAATAGATGTATAAGACGCCTTTTAATTAGCAATAGCTTAGATAAAAGCTAATTATAACTATAAACGCCTAAGACTACCTCCTTTAAAAGCTAAGGACCTTATATACGTAAAACTTACTAAGTTTAAACAAAAAGGTTACTATATTAGGGATTTATTTAAGCTTACTTATTAAAGGGTAAGACCCTTTTACGTTCTTAATAAGATTAATAACCTTACGTTTAAACTAAATATACTAAAATATCTTAAGTAGAACCTAAACATTAATATTAAGTTCTTAGAGCTTGTTCTAAGGGGAATATAAGAACCTAAGAACTTAAGACTAGTATATAAAGAAAAGGATCTTTATTAAGCTCTATAGAGAATCTTAAATAAGCAAAGATATAATAAATAAATTAAGTATAAGGTAAAGTAAATAAGATTTTAAGATACTATATAAAAACTTAAGGATCTTTTATAAATTAACGTACTATAATTGCTAGTAAGGTTTAATATAAAATTAAAACGTAAAAAGCAAGAGAGAATAACTATAATAGAAACTATAATTATAGACCTTAGTACTAGATAAAACTAAGGGAAGGCGTAAGTATAGCTCCTTCTTATGTACTAAAAGCGCGCTAATTAATAGCCTTTATTATACCTTGCTTCTTTTACTTAATACTTATAATTAATATAACTAATTTATACCTTTTTCTTCCTTAATATTTCTTACCTTCCTCTTCCTTTAACCTTCTTACTAGCTTAATTAACCTTTACTTTATTTCCTTTACCTTTATTTATTCTTATTCCTTCTTAGCCTTACTTCCTTAAGCCTTATACTTAGCTTATACTTTAATTGTTTTTTTTCTTGTTTAATCTCTTTCTTTAATAGCAGTTCTTAATATACCTTATCCTTTACCTTTAACGCGTTCTTATTCTACTATACTTATATCCTTTTACTACCTCTTATAAGCTAGTTACTTATATTAAATTATAAGCCTTAACCCTTAAACTATAAACGCTATACCTTTATATTAAACGAAATATAAGATACTTTCTTTAATAAGCATAGTTGCTCTTTGCTAAACAATTAAGGTTAGAACCCTTTCTTACTTACTAAGGTAGATTTAAGAAAAGAACTAGGCAAATAGCTTAACGAAGCAACTACTATATTAAAAATATACTAATATAACGCTATTTAAATGTTTTAAAAAGAGCAAGAATAATATATATATCTTGCCTATTAAGAGTACTATAAAAAACCTAACTTAGGCATTCTAGATAATAAATCTCCTTAAGGATATAATCTTTTTAAGAATATTTAACTAAACCTTAATAAACTTACATTTACTAACTAAACCTTCTTATCTACCTTATATAAGCTATACTATATAGTAAGCTTAGTAGTTATAATAAAGGTTAAGTTTAAATATTATATAAGATTTATTATTAATACTAATCTACGTTCCCCTTTAAGAGCTATAAGACTTTATAAAGGCCTATTTATTCTAAATAACCTACCCTATAGACCTTATTTCTAAAGGGAGCTAGCTTACGCTTAGCGAAACATTATAGCCTACTTCTATAACATCGCGTCCTAGATTAATCGTTTAACTAAAAACATTATAAACGTATCCTTTATAGACTAAGACCTTAATAATTAATAAAACAAGCTAGCGTATTATAATAAGATAATTAAGGTATAATATTATTTATAGAAAGCTTTATCTTAACTTTTATCCTACGTTATAGTACAAGGATATATTATTAAGTATATCTAATAAGATAAAGCAGATACAATACTTCTTAATTATAACCCTTTTCTTTATATACTCCCCTGCTTTTCCCTTTTATACTTTCCTTATTTCTTTTTTCTTTTACTTTATAAAACTATTTTTAATTACCCCTTTAATCTTAACCCTTTTCCTTTACGCTTTAATTCTTAGCGCCTTACTCCTATACCCCTTTTCTCTTTTACTTTTACTTTATAAAACTATTTTTAATTACTTTTTTAATTATAACCCTCCCTTTAAGCACTTTAAGTGTTATACTTCCTTATTATTTCCTTTTAGCTTTGCTTTTATTTCTTTTTTGTCTTATACCTTAACATAGGACCTAGTCTATTAAGATATTTATCTAATAAAGACATTAGGTTTTTTCTAAGAAAGGGTTATTAAGGACCTTATACCCTAAGAGGTACGTATACTTTTACGTAACAAGATACGTAATAACACAACTACGCTATATATATAACACTAAATTTATATATTATAAAGGTTATAGATAGCTTCTTTTCTTTTTCTTTACGCTAAATACACTAGACTACGATTATACGCTAGTTTCTGTCTTATACGTAACTAATTAGCCCTATAACCTGTCTCGTAGGCGTGCTTTACGTTATATTCCCCTAGATTCTAACCTTCCTAACCGACGTACGTTAGTTATATTAACACTAAAGATAAGCTGTTACTGTATATATACATTAATAAGAAGATAGCCTTATATACTAAAGTAGGCAAATAAGACAAAGATATAAAAGCTTGCTATATACTATAACACATTAATCCTTAACTAAAGCAATTAGTTTACTTATTTAGCGCAATAACTATAGTAAAAGAGGTTAAGCGATAGCTATATATATACGCCTTAGCTGCCTATTAAACGTAGTAAGTAAAAAAGGATTTTATATAATAAACAAAAGACTAATTTATAAAGCTTACTAAAGGTATAGCTAAGTAAAAGGACTAAGCTAATAAAACTAAATAATAGCTAAAAGCAGCTAAAGCAAGATTATAAGCTTAGTCTACGGTAACTACGTAGGGTACTAGGCATAGCTAATAGGGATTTTTATAACTAACCTTTTACTAATTCTTTTTATAAAGAAATTTTACTATATAAGCTAGTAGCTAAAGCTTAGTATACTTAAATTAACTATTGCTAAACGTTGCTTAGTAGTAATAATTATAATCTTAAGTAGTACTAACGCTATAAGTAATACGTATACTAAACTTTTAGCTAAGATATTTTAGCTAAAACAGATAAAGTATAAAAGCTTAGTTTACCTTAGGGATAAACAATAAAGCCTTTTTTACGTTCTTTATCTATTAAGAAAAGGATACTTTATTAATAGAATTTACTTACTATACTATACTAAGCTAAGATTTTAATCCTTATAACTAATACTTTCTTTACTTAGTACCTTAACTGCTACTGCTACTATAAGCAACCTAGTAAAACCTACTAAAATTCTTACTTAATAAAAATACTAATAAATAAAAGAGATTAAAGTTATTAATAATTAATACTAACTTATAGTTAATAAACTAATTTTATAAATAGTAACTAAGCTTAATCTATATAAAAACGTAACTTTTAAAAAAAGAAATAGTAGCAAAGCTTACTATATTTTAGACTAAGACGCTAAAGATACTTACTTTGCTCCTTTTATTAACTAAAGGCTTAATTTAAATTATAAAAAAAAAATAAAAAAAAAGGAAAGATTATAAAAGCAGTAAAAAGATATAATATTAGTAAATGTTACTAAAACAAGAGGTAAAGCAGCGTAAAATAGCAAAAGCTAAACGTTAAAAAAGAAAAAAGAAAAAAGCTAAAGCGCTCTATAGTATACTAAAGTTTAAACTAAAATAGTATATACTATAAGTACTAAAGCTAAAGAAGCTAAAACCTTTATATACTTAAAGTTAATATACTTTTAACCTAAAAGATACTTTAAGGTACTATTAAATACTAAATCCTTAATCTTATTAATATTACGTAAAGTACTAAGCTATTACTTTTTAAACGCTACTAAAGTATAGCTAGTAACACTACTATTAATATTTAGCGTAAAAACTAAAAGGCCCTTAGCTAGGTTAATAGCTATAATTATACTATATTTAAAAGACTTAAACAGCAAAGGCATAACCTTAACTACTTTATATTATATTATTAATAACTTATCTTATAACCTACTACTTAAACTATCCTTCTTAAAGGGCTAATACTTTAATTTAATCTAAGGAAGGTAAGAAGTAAAAAAAGGAAAAGAAATAATATATATAAGGGACTACCTATAGTTAAAGGATAGCTAGCGTATACTTATTTTATTAAGTACTTATACTAGCATTAGGTTGTTAAAGAAGATATTGTTTAGAACTTTTATAGTATATGCTATAGCTATAGTTACTATCTTGCTAAAATATTAAGTATCTATTCCTATTATATATAAGCTTATACTAATATATATATAGATATATAATAAAGTTTTATACTATTAGTAATCTAACTAAACTAAGCTTTATAACCTTTATAAGAGCTATTAGTATAAGATAAGAGAAGATCTAGTATATAGCGAATTTAAGTTCTATACTTGTCTAGATTCTATAGAAGGTAGTAGTAAGGGTATAGAAAAGGAAAAACATTACTTTAGACGCAAAGGTTTTCTATACTAACCTTAATGCTATAATTCTATTAAAAACCTTACTAAGGTCTTTACCTATACCTTTAATTAAAAGAGAACATTATAAGTATCTAAACAGCTACCTATTCTACCTAGAACCTATAAGCATAAAAGAAACTAATAATATTATTATAGCTATAAATATAAGCAGTAACTAAAGACTAAAGTACTAAGATAAGATCTAAAAAGTAATATAACGTTACTAGGCCCTTTTTTAGTCTTAAATTAGTAGATTTACTAATAGTTTTAAGATACTAATTTTATATAAGCTTAACGCTAACTTATCTAACCTTTAATAGTAACTATACTACCTCTTACTATAGGATTAGGTAGCAATTAACTTAATTATTAACTTATTATAGGAGATTAAGGTAGTTAAACTAGTACTAAACGATAAGGTATGCTTAATAGCAGCGCCTACTTTTATAGTATAAAAGGAAAATAAGCTTAAGATAGTCGTTAACCTTTGCTAATTTAACATAAAAATTATTCTATATATATACTTACTGCTTTAGTAAGAAAATATACTTACTAGCTTATAAAGTAGTTTAGTTTTTACTATCTTTAACTTACTTAAGGGTTTTTACTACTAAGAGATTGCTTTAAAGGATTAGTAAAAGTAGATATTTATAACGTTATATTATAAGCTTAAAAGACTTATACGTTGCTTTATAAGGCTTATTAATAGCTTACCTTTCTTTTAATAATATATAGAAAGTTTACTTTAAAAGTTCTTATAGTAATTTATTATTGTTTATATAAATAATATTATTATTTTTTCTTAAATAGTTAATAATTATTTACTATACTTAGAAATTATTTTTAACGTTTTAAAAAAAACTAGCTATTTGCTATCCCTTAAGAAATATTATTTTATATAAAGTAGCTTATAAGCCCTAAGGTACTACGTTTTAAGGCTAGGCCTAAGCATAGTAAAAGAAAAGACTAAGGTAATCTAAGATCTAAAGATACTAATAATAGTTTAAGAGCTTAAATAAAAGTTAAGCTTAATAAGCTACTACTATAATTTTATAGAAAGGTTTACTACTATTGCTAAGCCCTTTAACGCCTTAAAAACTTTAAGCTTAAAGAAAGCCTCTCTAAAAAACCTTACCTAAAAGGCTTATATCTTAAAGGTTAAACTACTATTTGTAGACAAAACTAAAGCTACTAAAAGCTTAAAAGAACGTAAAAAAGTTAAGAGAAAGTAAAAGTTACTTTAGGTCCTTTAAGAACAAAGAAAGGTTACGTAGAATACTTTAAAAGACTACTTATACTAAGCAGTATAATTAGCTTTCTTAGACTTCTTAAAGCTTTTTAAACTATACGTTAATAGTAGCAAAGAACGTAGTTATAGCGCTACTTTATATTAATAGTAAAAAGATAAGCGTATACGTTTAGTACTATTCTTATCTTATACCTTATCTCTTACTAAAAGGAACTACTAAGCAACTAAGCTTAAGCTAAGCGCGCTAGTATAAGCCTTAAGCAAGTTAATATACTACTTAAATTATATAAAGATTAAAGTAGTATTTAACTACTTTACTATTTAAGACCTCTTTAATAAAGAAATAAAGAAAAGTAATAACTATATTAATAATTAGCGCTTATATCTAAAGAAGTAAAAGGACTAAATATTAGTACGTTATTATAAAAGAAAAGTATATATAAACGCTAATGCCTTATCTTAGATAAAAGCAAAAGGTAACCTAGTATAGCTATGCATAGCCTTAGCCTTAACTGCTATGTTTTTAATAGTAATAAGATTAATTGCTTAGTAGAATGCTAAAAAGAACTTAGTTACCTTCCTTAAGGCAGCGAACTAGCCTTTACCTATAAACCTTTACGCTAGCATAACACAAGCTTAAACTCCTTAAGCGTAAGTTACTACTATTAACCTTAACCTTAAAGCTAAAACTACCCCTTTAATAGTAATACTTAAACCTAGCTATACTAACCTTTAGTTTAAACTAATAAAAGAACTAAAAGGATTTAAAGAACTATAATAAACTTTCTTCTTATTAGAATCTTTTTATAAGCGTATTGCCTAAGAGCTAGCTATAAACCTTACTTTCTGCTAAGTATATAATAAGATATTAGCTAAGTACTTTCTTTGCTAAAAAAAACGTATTATAAATTTATATTATATTAAGAAATAAGACTAATGTTTTACTAACTAATTAAGAAACTATAAAAGTTATATATTCCTTAGATAATAGTAAGGGAAATCTGCTAGCTACTATATAATAAACAAGCTTATACTAAAGCCCTTTAGTCCTATTACTTAGCAAAGCTATTTATATTCTTTTATAATATATAATAAACCTTTAACAAGTATATAAAGAAATACCTTAAGTACTAAAAAGCTAAGCTATAGTAGGGGTACCTTTATAAGAACATAATGCTACTACTAATCCTTTAAGAACCGTTAGTAACGCTATGCTTAAACTTCCTAACTAAGCTACTAACTATACTAAATAGCTATAATTGTTTACTCCTTATTACTAATTGCTTCTTAAAGTTTATTTAAGCTATGCTTAAAAAGACTACTTAAAATACTATAGATTAAGCTTAACGTTATATATTAGAAATATACCTAACCTAAGGAATACTAAGCGTTTTTATATATAACTAAGACCTAAAGTTAGTTTTAGAACTATAGAAAAGCATATATAAAGCAGCTAGTGTTTATTATTACATAAGCGTAGCGTATTACTAGCAGGCTAATAGCTAAGTAAAAAAGACTATTTAAACTATAGTATACGCCTTAAGGACCTTAGTTAAGGCAAAGCATAACTAGCGTAACTAGTTAGATCTATTGCTTTACGTTCTACTATATATAAATATATTTATTAATAATACTATAAGATACTTCCTCTTTAAGCTACTATATAGCATTAAGCTATATTACTTCTTTAGTATAATAACTAAAAAAACTAGTAGCGCTAATACAATAGATAAGGTTAAGGTATAAATAAAGTTTACTAATAACTTAAAAGTAGTTTAAGAAGAAGCCTAAGACATAGCTTAACTAGCGATTACTAAGATAAAGCTATACTATAATAGCTACTATATAGAACCTTTGCTGCTATAAGCTAGAGATCTTATTTACGTTAAACTATATAAACTAAGGCAAATTAGTTACTACTTGCTAAACTAAATAAAGTTTTCTTACTAAAAAGCTAAGCTATTCTTAGTACATAAGAAAATTAACGCTTTATAATACTAGCTAAACTTACCTAAATACTTAAAATAAAGAATAAGTATTAGCATTAAACACCTAGAACTAGTGCTATAAAGGACGTATACTATAAAACTACCTAAGCTAATCTAATAAAAAAAGAACCTATAGTAGGTTATTTAAAAGATCTTAAATAAAGAATAATACAATAAACGTATTAAGTATAAAGTAAAATAGCTAAGCTTTAACAATACTACTTAAAAGCTTAAAGAGTTATTACGTATAAACGTCCTATAAATATTAGCTAAGTATAACGCTAATAAGCGTAGGCGTAAAAGCTAAAGCGCTAAAGGATAACTAGCTATATAACTTTAGCGAGAAAGGACGCTACTATAGCCTTAGGTCGTAGCCTTGCCCTGCGTCGTAGGGGTCCCTACTACCTTTTACTATAACATAACCTTACCCTACTATCCTACCTTTCTTACCTTTCCTTACTATTTTACCTTTCCTTATAACCTTTTATAACCTTTTCTAATTGTTTAACTGCTTTGCTATTTCTTTTTTATTTTTATAATAGTAAACTTTATTTATAATTCTTTAATTTTGTTTTATGCTTATTCTTAAGGTAGTTTTTCTTTTATTTTCCTTAGTTACGTTTAAATTCTTATCTCCTTAAGACGTAAGCGTATCTAGCTTACTTGCTTAACTATAAAAAACATAACTTTATATATATTAAAGAGCTACCTATGCGCCTTTACACTTTCGTTTTTCGCTTCCTTTTACGTAACCTTTTTTACGCTTATATTACTATTTTAATTCGTTTATTATATTTTAATTTAATTTATACTTATACTACTATACTGTTTTGTTTTTATTTTATGCTATTTTCTTTTAGTTTTTATATAGTTTACTAATATTCTTTTATACTATCTAAAGCATAATCTTATAATTTTTACTCTATAATTTCTACCTTTTTTATCTTTAATAAGCATTTTATCTTTATCTTTGCCTAAAGAATACTTTAATTAATACTTTTATAACTAATTATAAACATTAATTAAGTTAATAAGCAATTAGACTAAGTTAAGGATAAGCTAGCGTACGCCTATAGCAAGATTACTACTTACCTTAAGGATAACGCTTACTAAATCTTATATACTAGTAAACAAATTATTAATAACTGCTTTATTAAAATGCTTACTAACGTAAAACATATAACGCTAATCTATAGAAACTAAATAGTCTACGCTTAGGACTAACTACAATAAGCGCTCTAAGACCTACTGTGCTACTTAGAAGTCTATAAAAGGTAGGTAAAGTATATTTAAGAGGATAGATAGGTAGAAAGAAAGTAAGAATAAAAAAGAGAAGTTATTTATAGAAGGTTTAAAAAAGAAGAAGTTGTTTATAGGATATTTATCTAATAAGGATATTAGGTTTTTTTAAGGAAAGGGTTATTAAAAGACATATAGCGTATAAGCAGGCTAGTATAACGCTATATAATATACTACGTAACTATATAAGCGCGCTATATATAACACTAAATTTACGTATTATAGTACCTTTAAATAGCTTCTTTTCCTTTTTCTTTATACTAAATACTAAACCTTAATTATATCTAGTAACTATACTATACGTGCTTGCTAGCCTAGTAACCTATCCGGTAGGCGTGCCCTCCTATTCTACGCTATTTCCGCCCTATCCCTTGACCTTCGTTGGCTACAGGGACTGGCGAAGGGGGACTGCACTGGGTGCGGCACAGGAAGAGGCACGGTCAGAGGCACGGTAGAAGGAACCTTCGATGGGGCCGAGCTGAGCGCGAGAAGAGGTAACCCTACTCCCCCGGTACCTCTATCACGCCCTCTCCGACGTCCTGCCAGCGCTCTCCGAGGCAGTCGAAGACGTCTATACACAGGTACGACCCCTGAATGATTGTAACAATGTGGGTCCCTCGTGACGCTGACGAGGGCTAGTTACGGGGTTGTACTGCACTATCAATTTCTAGCTACCCTATTGTAGTAATAGAGAAACGAGGCACTCTGTAGTTACACTTAATACTAGGACAACTTAATTCTACCTTTTATCCTTTGTTTTTGTATATAAAATTTTATTTTTCTTAGTATTCTTAGGTTGTAGGAGGATAGTAGTTAGATACGTATATAATTAGCTAAAAATCCCTACAAATACATGCACAAGGGTAGAGCCGTTCTAATCATTTAGGGGTTAGGGTGTATTGGATGCGCACAGTGCTACTCCGTACTACTAGTAGTATGTATGTACTGCCCAGGGCCAGAACGCCGAAACCGATCCAGTCCCCCCGTCTGTCCGCCCACTTTCGGGATCCTCGCACTGTTCCTGTCCAGAGGTAGAGCAGCTTCTGTACATGTACTCCGTACGGAGTAGATCAATTGTACTGGACGCCATAGAGGACTCCCCGTTGCAACTTCCACTGGTACTCTCTACCTCGTTGCTCTCCTTCACGGGCGTCCATCCACTGTCCATCCACTGTCCCTTCATTCTCCATGGCCTCCATCCACCTCCATCCACCTCCATCCACCCTCCATTGATCCCTCCATTGATCCCTCCCCGTCCACCCATTGCCATTGATTGATCCCGGGCTGCATCATTCCGGGCTCCATCCCTCCATCCCTCCATCCCTCCATCCCTCATCCCTCCAGCCAGTCTGCCGCTGCCGCTGCCGCTGCCGCCGCTGCTCCCTTTTTCCCCCTTCACTTCCGATCCGGCCATCAACCTGGTGCCCATTCTCCAGTTGGAACCTCCCATCGGCTTTGTTCTGCCACGACTCCACTGCTCGTCCTCTCTCCTTCTCTCATATCGCTGTCTTTGAGCACCATTTGCCTTCTTCTCTCTTCCTTTCCTCATTCCGTCTCTTGCTCCCGTCTCCATCCATCCACCCGTCAGGTTTCTCCAAGAACCCGAGCCCCCCCCCCGTTCCAGGAGCCTTCTGTGGGCACCCCTGTGCTGCATTCTGCATCCACTGCATTTCCTTACATACATCCACCATCCGGGGCCCGCGTTCCTCGTGCGTTTGCGGCAGCGTCAGACACACCTATCCGCTCATCTGCAGTGGCCCCCTCACCAAAGGAACCCCATCGTCGGGAGGAGAACCAGGAAGAATCCGAGAGCGCGAGAGAGAGAGAGAAGAGAGGGGAAGCAGACGAGCGGACCAGCCAAGCGACCGCAACATCCGAGAGCAGAGAGCAGAGAGCAGAGAGCAGAGAGCAGAGAGCAGACACCCGAGAGCAGACACCCGAGAGCAGACACCCGAGACCCAGGCCAAGCCAAGCCATACCATACGAGCACCATCCATACTCCGTACCATATCAGAACACGCGCCAGTCAGACGGGAGACAAGCCACGCACTGCAGAAGCCTTGTCGAATCACTTGACAGAGCCTAGGTGGAGCCGCCTTCTCTCTCCTCGCAGCCGCGCTTCCGCTTGCATCCATCGTGCAGAACACCCTCCGCTCGACTCGTCCTCGTGCAAGCAACGAGTGATAATATAGCCTCGTTCGCCCTCATCCTCGTCCCGACATCACGAGAGGCCCCTCAACGCTCGGTCCCTCACCCTCCTCTCCGTGCTGGCGCTCTCTCGCTGAGCCAAGGCAGCAACAAGAGCATCCTGCTGGACTCGGGCCTTCTTGATTCGAACTTGAAGTTGAAGTTGAAGTTGAAGTTGAACCTGGACTTGCACTCGTTCGGCCGCGCCAAACTACTACCTACTACCCGCCCGCCCGCCATCCCGCCCGCTAGTACATCCAATCCATACTACGTCCTCCCCCGCCAAACAGCATCACTCTGGTGTCACAGCGGCTAGCACCATGTCCACTGTTGCGAAGAAGCCCGCGGTTAGCGCGGTAGGCCGCGCCTCGGCTTCCGAGTCCTCCCTCGTCCGCGGCACATCTCCCGTTCGCAACAACCCACCACGCTCCTCGACTCCCACCGGCACCGGACACGCAAGCACCGGCCACGCAAGCACAGGACACGCGACCACCGGCCACGCGAGAACCAGATCGACCCGCGGCGCCCCCGTCTCCACACGAGCCGCTATCGCGAGGAGAGACACCGCCATGAGCAACGCCGACGCCGACGCCCGCGCGGCCGCCGCCTCCGCGCTCGAGGACCTCCAGCAGCGCCTCGAGAAGGAGGAGAAGACGTCCGAGCAGTACCGGCGGCAGGGCGAGGTCCTCCAGTCCAAGCTCGACGACGCCGTCAAGGAATCCCACAAGCTCGAGGAGAAGGTCCACGAACACGACGAGCTCATCGAGACGCTCAAGAACGAGAAGCGCGAGGCCGTCCGCCAGATCCGCGAGATGGAGAGCATCTACGAGGCCGAGCGCAGCGCCATTCTCAAGGAGAAGGAGGAGATGGCCAACAAGGAGGAGGAGATGCAGACCGTCATCCAGCGGCTCAAGGACAGCCTCGCACAGCGGAACAGCAGCAACTTCATCGACGATGACGTGCGGCCGACCAGACAATGTGAGCAACACATCCACCTCTGCAAGAACAAGGGCAAGGACGAGGACAAGAATATTTTGCTAATATTGTTCGCAACAGCAGCCAGCACTTCGCCGTCTCTCGACGGCAGCGGCTTCGCTCCCCCCTCTTCCCTTCAGCGGAGCGATTCGAGGAATAGCTCGAAACTGATCTTGCAGAAAGATAAGCTCATCGAGTCTCTGAGGCTGGAGCTCGCAGAGGCCCAGATCAAGCTGGTCGAGTCCGAGAACCAGGGCGGCGGGAGGCTGCACGAGGTCGAGCGCCAGCTCATGGAGGCCCGCATGTCCAACGCGCGGCTCATGGAGGACAACGAGAGCTACCAGCTGCTGCTCCAGGAGCGCACCCTCAAGGGCGACTTCGGCCAGGGTGACTTTGGCTACATGGGGAACCACGACATGGGCAGCCACGACCTGAGCAGCGGCGGCGACAGCAGCAGCGTCAACCACGAGGCCCTCAACGCGCTCGAGGGCAACCAGGGCTCGAGCCTCGCGGACGAGCTGTCCGACGCCGACGCCGTGCAGGCCGAGATCGAGCAGCTGCGCCGCATGGAGACGGAGATCAAGTCGCTCAAGGAGCAGAACAAGGCGCTCTCCCTCTACATCAACAAGATCATCGAGCGCCTCCTGCAGCATCAGGACTTCGAGACCATCCTCGACCAGTCCGGCGACATGAAGCCGCCCGCCAACGAGAACAACAACAACAACAACAACAACAAGGACAAGGAGCTCCCGCCCCCGCCCGCCGGGGGCAGGCAGCAGCCGCCGCGCATCTCGACGGCGCACCAGCACCAGATGAACGGGTTCTCGCAGCGCCCCAAGCCGATGAGCCCGAGCGTGATCCGGCCCCGGCCGCGCCCCTTCTCCGTCATGTCGGCCGCGAGCGCGCCCCCCAGCGCGGACCACACCGACCCGGAGAAGGCGCCGAGCATCCCCATCGGGGCCCTCGGGCGGGCGGCGGCCCGGCGCAGTCGCCCCCAGAGCGAGCAGTTCACCGGGGCGGCCAGCCTCATCAGCCAGATGTACAAGGGCCCCGACACGCCGTCGTCGCCGCCGCTGGGCAATCCACGGCATTCGCACGCCTTTTTTCCCACCGCAGGGATGGTTGGGACTCCGGGCCGGGTCCCAAGCGGCAGCCAGGTTCCGGCGTCGGGCAACTTCCCGGGAATGAGGAGCGAGACGTCCAGCCTCAGCAGCAACTCGGGCGAGATCTCTACGCCCCCCTCGCACTCCCCGCCGCGGTCGCACTCGGACAAGCAGAAGACATTCACGGGTAAGCCCCGGGCGCTGCGGCTCGTGGAGGAGCAGGCGGACATGGCCAAGGACGCCAACAAGCGGACGAGCTGGATCTGGGGCTGGGGCAACAACAACAAGGCCAAGGAGGACGCCAACACCCAGCACGCGCGGGCTTGACGGTCGGAAGGCTACGCGCTCGTCTCTCTCCTCTGAGCTCCTCCCCCGCCTGTCTACCATTCTCTGTCGCTGTCTCTCTTCCTCCTTTGTCTTTCCACCCTCCTGACGACGGAGAGTTCTTTCTTGCACCTTGCGCGCACCACTAACAAAAGACTACGAACTTTGGGAACATATGGGCTGGCGTCTTGCGGAGTACAATATCCTTGGGTACTACAAGTATGATATGATGGGAACTGCCGTCTTTTCCTTTCTTCCCCTTTCCTATCCTTCTCTTTCTCTCTCTCTTTCTTCCTTTCTCTCGTTACTTTAGTGTTTCCTCTTTCCTCTCCTTCTTTATCCTTCTTTCTATGGTTTTTCTTTAAATCTCTCCCCTGTTTGTAACGGAAATTTATTACTGCTGCCTCCATCCTCCTGTCATGTCTTGGTGTCTGGGAACAAACGCTTGGGGTCCGTTCGCCAGCCGGCCATGACGCGGCTCGACTCAGGCGGCAACTGTTGGATACGAATGATGCCTGAGCATTGCGTTGATCTTCTTCCGGTGCCTTCTCTGTTTTCTTATCTTCTCCTGGTCTCCTTCTCCTTCTCCGTGTTCATGTTCTTCTTCTTCTTCTTCTCTTTCTTCACTTTTTATCTACCTCCCTCTCACGGTACATGAGCATCGTTGGGGTTTCCCTCTTCCGGCTGTCCTTGGCTTCCCCTCCTCGAGCACTCTTCGTTCCCCCTTTTCCCCGCCCCCCCCCCCTTCTACTCTGGTTCTTTGTCCCGGGAGATGAACGCGGAGGCGCCTTGACTTTTTCAGGAACCTTTTCTCTTGATGGATGTCGGTTAGAATATTTTATATAAAATAGCCTCTGCAAATGTGTGCACGTTTTGTTGTGCTTCCCTGACATGTCTGGGCACCAACGGCATGTCTTGAGCTCTGCGAAAGCCTTGTGTTCCTCTTGCGTAGTTTATTCTTTTTCCTGTTCTTTTGTGCTTGGGAGGAGTCTCGAGAGACTGCTGATCCCGCTATCCTTCTGTCTCCCGCAATGGATGCCCTCGCCGCGTATGTATGTGTTTTCCCTCCCACCCGGGTTGTCCTTCGTCGCCCATTACATGTACGCATCCATCCCCCGGGACATGTTCTCGCAAAGCGTACTTCTCGCGATTCTTGTGTTTGTTTGCGAGCGATGCGGCGGGGGGCGTTCCACGACTGTTGTCTGAGGGGCGGATCTGTATCTGTCTCTCGCCGCCGGAGCCCCGAACCCCCTTTTGTGATCCCCCATATCGTACTTCTTCTGTTCTCCATCACCATATTCCTTACATCCTTTCTCAACCCCATAACTTTCCCTCGATCTTGCTCAGCCACATACCTCCTGCCCTCGCTGCCTACGAGCGAGTGTCTGCCAATAGTCCCTCTTCAGCCGAGCGCTAGAATATAACGATGCTGTGCCATACTGTTGGGGGCTAACGTGCCCTCCCCACTCCAAGGGCAATGGTGTTTCCTCCCTCCGTCGCGCCCCCCCCCTTTCCCCACCCACCACAACACTCCCCGCGGGTTGCGCCAGGCTTGTGATCGCTATGTCTTGTCCTCTCCGCTGATGTTGAGAGCAAGCGATCCCGCACGCTCGTTGCCATG
>NIGD01000001.1:6291331-6305242 GCA_003055185.1 Escovopsis sp. TC
CTCTAAAGGAAAGGGGGGCCTCTACCGCCCCCCCCCCCCCCCCCCCCCCCTCTTCCCTCGAACCCCCTTGCTCGCCCTGCCTCTCGCTCGACTCTTGCTCCTGCTTCCGAAAAGGGCAACCCGAGAAGAATTCCTCTGCAGCCAAAGTCAACTCCTCCCAACTTCTCGCGCCGCCGTCGCTCACTGCCAACGACCCAAGGGCTGTGTGAGAGAAGAGAGAGAGAGAGAGAGGAGAGAGAGAGAGAGAAGAAAAAAAAAAAGAGAGAGAGAGAGAGAGAGAGAGAGAGAGAGAGAGAGAGAGAGGGAAAGGGAGAAGCACGCGATCTTCGAGCCACCAGTGCGCAAGACTCGTACGGCACACATTGATACCACCCCGAGTCTCCCGTACGAGCTCTGCGCGTTCACTACGGAGTACATGACCTACTGCCTCTATACCCCCTGAGAGAGAGAAAGAGAGAGAGAGAGAGAGAGAGAGAGAGAGAGAGAGCGAACGAGCAAGGCCGAGGCCGGCCAACGACGCTGCTGCTGCGTGCATCCCGTACACACTTTCGAAGGCACGGCATGTGAGCCTTGGGCGTCTTCTTCTCGTGCCAGCAGCCCGTCCTCAGGGCGAGACGACCCGAAACAAACATCCCGCGCACAATCGCACAAAGGATTGAGATCCAAGATTCGTTTGATCCCTCCATTCAGCCATCCGCACTCCATCCACGCACGCATCCCTCCAAGCATCCACCCGTCCATCCACATACCCATCCATTGATCCATCAATCCATCAATCCATTCATCCATCAATCCATACTGGCACGGGATACGGAGTAAGGAGTACGGAGTACTGCCTCCATCTGCCTGTCAGCCATCCTCCCATCCGCTCATCTATCCGTTCCTCGGTCAATCCATCCACAATCAATCCCTCCGTCAAACCAGTCGCCCGCCGGTTTTCTCTCCTTCTCTCATCCTACCCATGCACGAGCACGCACTCACTTATCACGAAGTCCGCCAGTCAACCACCCGAGCATCCATCGACAGGAAAAGGGAACGCTAGAGGAGCGGGGAAGAAGAGAGAGAGACAGACAGACAGACAGACAGACAGACAAGAGGGCCGCACAAGGGCACGTTGGGCATCGCGCTCCATCCGATCATCCCGCATCTTCGCCTGCATCGCACCCATGACGAGCCAACCATAATGATCTAAAAGCTTGGGGACTTCGTTCCCACTCTGCGAGGACGGTACAAGTACGAGTACGGAGTACTCCGTATTGGGAACCACATCTCACCCACCTCCGTCGAGGCTTGCCCCGTTGGCATGCATACACTGCGAACACCCCACGAATTCGACGAGTACTCGTACCTGTTCTCTCAGCAGACACAGCGACCAGCATGGATCCGTCATCGGCCGTGACGAGCGACCCGGAAGCTGATGCCGCTGTCGCTGCTACTACTGCTGCTACTGCTGCTACTGCTGCTGCTACTGCTGCTGCTACTGCCGCTGCCCCGAATCTCGCCACTGCCACTACTATCACTCGCCCTGCGGCCTCGACCTCGACCTCGGCCTCTGCGTCTGCGTCTGGGTCAGGGTCGGGGTCGGGGTCGGGATCGGGGTCGGGGTCTGCGTCTACCTCCGATGCTGGTGCTGGTGCTGGTGCTGGTACGAGTACTGTTGCCAGTGCTAGCAGCACTGGCTCTGGTCCTGGCTATGGCACTGACACCGGCTCTGGAGCTGGCGCTGGAGCTGGCGCTGATGCTGACGCTGATGCTGATGCTGATGCTGATCCTCAGGCTCAGGCTCATGCTCATGCCGCTGGCCCAAGTCAGCCCACTGATCGGTCCGCGAATCAGACTGCCGCCCCATCTGATGCTGCCGGTGCGAGTCCTGGTGCGAGTCCTGGGCCTGGTCTTGGGCCTGGTCCTGCTGCCGGTCCTGCTGCTGCTGTTACCGAAACTGCTGAGGCGGGCACGAGCTCAAGCACAAATGCCACCACATCAAGCAGCCAGACGTCAAAACATTCTTCGGCCACCAACTCCGTCACACATTCCCCCATGGCCTCCCGAGACCCCTCCCCGACCCGATTCCACCGGAGAGCTACCTCCTCCGGCAGATTCGCTCCTAATCCCAATTACAAATCTCGCCAGAGCAGTCACCAGCAGGATCAGAGCCCGGCCCGGCAGTCGAGGATCCCCGTTTTCGGTCCCAACACCACCCTCCGGAGCCTGTCCGCCACTGGCTCCCCAATCCGACCTTCGTTCTCAACCCAAGACTCTGGCATTCAGGCACCGACTCCACACAAGCCCATTCTTGCCCCGGATCTGAAAGATCAGCGATGGCCCGTCTCTCCCCGACTAAGGTCCCCTCCTCCACCACAGCAGCATAGGTTCGGTAGCATCACGCCCCGTCAGGTCTCACCAGAAACACCCTCCCGTCACCTCCCTCCTCAACAGCAGCAGCAGCAGCAGCAGCAGCAGCAACGACAAGAAGAACATCAACAACAATCACAACAGCAACAGCAAGTACAAGAACAGGCACAACAACATCAGCTTCCCGAGCAGAATCAGCAAGAGCGGCGGCATCAGGAGAAAGAGCCTCAACCACATCCCGAATCCCAACCACAAGAGCAGCCGAAACAGGACGAGGAAGAGGAGGAGGAGGAGGAGGAGGAGGAGCAATCCTCGCAACCAACACCGACACAACCAGATATCCGGACCGTACAGGAGCAACACACAGCCTCATCACCACTACTTGGTCAACCACAGCAATCTCAACAACCTCAACACTCCCAACAACCTGAAGGGCAGCCCAGCACCTCCCCCCAGCCTGGAGACTACACGCAGACAAGCGAGAGCGAGGTGGAGGACCTACAAATGCCTTCCGGCCTCCGCACCCCGGCTCGCGGGCCTCTGGAGACCGTTCAGGAGGTCAGCCAACCGAACTCACCTGCACAACTCAGTAGGTACACCAACAACTTCATCGGCAGCAACATCCCCTTCAACAGCAACGCCCACAATGCCCTCCTGGAACACGTCCGGGAGAAGCTCACTTATGCCGAGCCATACGCCGAGAACGGGATTCAAAATGAGCTCCGGACCCTTAGAGCTCGGTCCGGCCGGCCGCAGACACAGGACTACGGGAGCGACAATTACGGAGGCGGTGTCCCCAGATACGAGCAGCAGAGGTCATCGTCGGCTGCCCCACCGCCGTTGATGACGAGACAATCGAGTTCCATGTCCACAAAACAGGTCAAGCCTCGGCCCGAAGGCTCAACCCAGACGATGACCGTGGAGACCGAGACCGTGACGAGCCTTCGAGTCCCTCTCACCACGGGATCGAGAGGCGACGGCATGAGTGGGACCCTCAAGACGAAGCCCAGCCAGGAGACGATCAAGCCCCGAAGGGAGAAGAAGAAGAGCCGCAAGGCACCCTCGGTCAGCAACGGAAATGGTGAGGAGATACCTCTGGCTCTCTCCACCGAGGGAGCCCATCTCAACATATCCTCCCGCCATGCCCTCGACCTCCAGCAGCTGCCTTTGGCGCTGTTGCACCCAGGCCGTTGGAGAGATTTTGCTGACCACCCGACTCCTTTAGCATCCTCCAAGGCCGACATCTTCGAAGCCAAGATAGCCAGCGCCGTGGACGAAGCCAACACGTCCGACTCTGAGGAGACCTTCGTCTACGACTCCAATCCCCCCGACGTAGGCGACAGGGTGTCTCGTCGATTTCATTCGCGGACTCCGAGCGTGGCCTCCATGGCGAGCCAAGCTGACCGCCAGAACTTGCGTTCCATCTACGGCATCGTGGAGGGCGTTGGTGCCCACCCACCCGTGCCCAAGAAGAGCATGAAGTTTGCCAACACCTTCACCGGCCTCGGCGACAATGGCGGCCCTATGGTTTTCGAGGACGACGGGAGGGGCAGTGGTCGATCAGTGGCGGGCTCGGCTAGGGGCACCGTTCGCCAGTATCGCCACATCGGTCGTTGGGGTCGACCGCCGGGCAACGGCCATGCCTCCCTCTTCGACAACGAGTCTCCCTTTCCCAATGCGAGACCCAAGCTGGCCGGCCATCAATCTCGAAACTCGTCCAACCCGCCCAGCCCACGGGCTCACCACTCCGCGCGCAACTATCTCCACACAAAACGGTCCGCAATGCACCTCTCCTCGAGTTGCGATCATGACGACACCACCGGAGCCGATGACGAGCGGACCCCACTAATGGAGCGGACGGGGCGTACTGGGAGGCCAAGGCGTCCGCATAATCTGCGGCAGGCCGAGTCCCAGACGTACACCAGACGGTCATCCTACCTCAACCGCTTTGCAGCCTGCCTCGTTCTCACCATGATGCTTTTGCTGGTGATTACGGGAGCCATCGGATTCATGTTCGCCACGTCGCAGCCCATGAGCGGCATCGAGATCGTCTCCATCAAGAACGTCGTCACGAGCCAGCAGGTGCTCATCTTCGACGTCACCGTCAAAGCGCACAACCCCAACATCGTCGTGGTCACCATCGATCACGCGAATCTTGAAATCTTCGCCAAATCCGAGTTCGCTGGCGTGGACTCCGACTGGTGGGATACCCGCGGACCTCCCGGCGACATGGTGGTTCGACCGCTCGACGACCCTACCAACGACCCTCCCGCAGGGGACGGAGACGACTCCAGGCCGAACGTGCTGCTAGGCCGAATCACCGAGCTGGACAGCCCGCTCACATTCGAAGGGTCCCTCTTCCACCAGGGCACGTCTTCCTCGACCGGCCAGATGCAGCTCGCGTTCCCCGGGAACAATACGCCCGGCGGCCCTGAGCGGTGGGAGAAGATCTACCAGAACGAGTTCGATCTCATCGTCAAGGGCGTGGTCAAGTACAGTCTCCCTCTGAGCACACACATTCGTAGCGCAACTGTTGCTGGAAGGACTACCGTCAAACCCAATTCGGCGAACGACCCCTCCCTGAAACCAAACACTACAGCACCGTTGATCGACGAATAAGCCTCAGCTCACAGCTCACCAACCCGATGCGAACATGCGTTGGCTCCTCCTCCAGCGTCTCGTTTGTTTTCTCATTTGTTCTTTGCTTCTTTTGTTCTCATTTCGGGTTTTCCCCTATCATGTGTCTACCGAGCGCGCATAGCGTGGTTTTCCAAATTTTTGCCTTTCCCACACTCTGAATTTTGATGCCTTTCCGGAGCATGGCGTTGAAACTCACGTCTCAGGGACACCCTCATGGATGATTCTCTCGTTACAAAGATAGAGGGGGCATGTGAGTCTTGTTTTTGATCCTCTGCGATGCTTGTTGTGAGAGAGAAGGATGAGGCTGAAGGAAAGAAGCTGGAGGCAACCACTCTCCTTGGAGTGGTGCTGACGCTTGTTGACATGAAACGGGAACAGGTCTTTTCTCAAATCATCTTTCCTTCCCCCCCCCTTTTTTTTTCTCTTTCTGCCTCTAGCATCATTCTCTTTTGCTGCCTGATGCACCAGCATTATGATTTCGACGACGAAACACGCACAAGACAGAATGGACGAGAACGGGTCGCTTGGTGCAAGCAACTAGAAGGGGAGATGCTTCCCGCTTCTCTCTTCCCTCATTCTCTCGACGACCGTTCTCGGCTCCGTGCAAATTTTTATCTTTTTTAGAGATAGGACGGGCGGCGAATACTTCATTGTAATTGTAGGGCATGATCAAAGAAAACCCTTTCCCCCCCTGGATGACCATTTTCCCCCTACAACTTGTTGATCTGTGTTTCGAGTGAGAATGAGGATGATGGAGCGGATACCCTGAGGAGACGCTGCTGAAGATTCAAATGTCAAGGTTTTGCTAGGTAGAAGTCTAAGTAAGATGTGTGTGCGTGGGATCGTGAAACCATATGTAAATGGGATGAAACATGTATGCAATGGAGAGACTCCGAGACGCCGATCCCTGACCCCCCCTTTCGAGCTCCCTGATATGCTCGTCGCTAGTCGTGGTCCATGAACAGCTACTTCGTCCGTACTGCCTCCTCCTGTTGACTTGATACAGAGGCTTACCGGAGGAGAAAGACGCAAAGTGGGACGTGAAGATGAAAAAAGGACAAAGAGAAAGGAAAAGAGGAAATAGAGCGGGGAAGAAGAAGGAAGCAAGAACAATGTTTCTGAAGGAGGGCCCAGGGCTAGGAGAAATGAATGCCCTCCTCGTTGAAGGCGAATAATAGCCGCAGGAAGTCGTTCTCGTCACATTTCCCCGCCCGCTTGTCTGCCAGCTCGGTGACGTCCTCGAGGACCTTGCGGATCTTTTCGCGGACGAGCTCCGCGACCTTGGTCTTCTTGCGCTTGCTCTTCGTTTTCTGCGGGCCGGGGGCGGAAGCGGAGGAGGATCCCTTGAGCTGTTTGAAGAAGCTGGGTGCGTCGTCGTCGTCGTCCTCGTCCTCCCCAATATTGTCCGCTCCCTCAACATCCATATCCGCATCGCCATCGTCGCCGTCGTTGTGGTCGTCGTTGTCGTCAGCGCCCATCTCCACATCATCGTCGTTGTCATCGTCATCGTCGTCGCCGTCGCCGCCCCCGGCGAGGCTCTCATCAACAGGCACGCCATTCATAGCGCACCACGTGCGGTAGTTGCGCTCCACCATGGACAGCACCTCCTTGGTGCCGAGCCAGCTGGCGCGCAGGGTCTTGTTCTTGCGGACGAAGCAGACGCGCAGCAGGCCGTCCCACTCGTCCCAGCTGACGTTGGGCCGGTCCTTGCCCGTCTTGGGCTCGATGCGGACGACGGAGGACTCGACCTGGGGCGGGGGCTTGAAGTTGTTCTTGCCGACCTTCATGATGTGGGTGATCTTGGCCCAGAACTGGGCGTTAACGGAGAGGCGGCAGTAGAGGGCGTCGCCGGGGCGGGCGGTGAGGCGGAGGGCGAATTCGCGCTGGAACATGAGGACGGAGACGCGCGGGGGGTTGGGGAGGGCGAGGAGCTTGAAGACGAGGGGGCTTGAGATCTGGGATGGATGTTAGCACACGGCACCAAAGGACGCAGCCCAAAGCACACAGCCCATAGCACCACAGACTATCTTTCACAGCGCAGTGCGACTGCTGGGCTCTTGCCACGTCCCCCCTCGAATCATCAATGGTAGGCGCAGTGTAAGACGGAATCCCATGGAGGATGGCGGCATGCACTGACCTGGTACGGCGTGTTGGAGATGCAGACGTCAAAGGGCGGGAGCTCCGTCTTGATCACGTCGCCGAGGAGCACCTCGAGCTTTCGCTGCTCGGGCTTCCCCTGCACGCGCTTCGTGACCTCGGCGGCCATGCGCGGGTCGACCTCGACGCAGATGCACTTCTTGGCCTTCTCGAGGATGCGGACCGTCAGGTTGCCCGTGCCCGGGCCGATCTCGAGGACGGTGTCGGTGGGCTTGAGGAAGGCCTTGTCGACGATGGCGTCGGACACGCCGGGGTTCTTGAGGATGTGCTGGCCGAAGTTGGTGTTGAACTTGAAGACGTTGTTCTTGCTGCCGCCGCTGCCGCCGGAGGATGGTTTGTCGTAGGGGCGGTTGGAGTGGCCATTGCGCTTGGCCAGCTTGGCTTTCGCCATGGTGGAAGAAGCACAGTACGCGCTGGAAAACAGAAGAAGGCCTGATGATGGGGGACGAAGCAGAGGAAGGTCGGAGGCTCGGCAAGGAGGGGTGATGGTGGTGATGCGACGATCTGCCAATATTGATGCGAAGCTGTCGCGGCTGCAACATGATTTTCCGGGGATTTTTTTTTTGCCAGACTGCCGTGTTATCGATAAACCCTGGGTGTGTATCTTTTGTCATCTTCAGGGGTGTCCGGGATTCCCTGAGAGACAACGGAAGGTGCGTACTGACCGCTTGCCCTTTTGGCACTTCCCAACTTCATCAGCTTCAACGCCGTGGCACTTCGAACTCGGACTTTTGCCCGGCATCATCCATCCTGCCGTGACAGCCAGCATTCGGTAGCCTGGTCTGGTCTTAGATCCATTGCGAATTCTTGATCTGCTTGTCCGAATCGACACAACACAATTGTCCCTACCATCGGCAGGGCGCAATGACGACCCGGCGCGACTTCCTCAGCCTGCCGGCGCCCGAGAACTACGTCGCGGGTCTGGGTCGAGGAGCCACCGGGTTCACGACCAGATCTGATCTTGGGCCCGCACGCGACGGACCAAGCGACGACCAGATCAAGGAGGCGCTCGCCAAGCGTGCGGCTCAGCTGGGCTTGGCGGCGCCTGACACCAAAAGGGGAGGCAAGGGCGGGGATAAGGGAAAGGACAAAGACAAGGACAAGGAGGATGGCGGCGGTGGCGGCGGCGACGACGATGACGAGCGGTACCAGGACCCAGACAATGAGGTTGGGCTCTTCGCGGGCGGTGTCTACGACAAGGACGACGAGGAGGCGGACAAGATCTGGGAATGGGTGGACGAACGGATGGACAGGAGGAGGCGGCAGAGGGAGGCCCGCGAGAAGGCCGAACGCGACGAGTACGAGCGCAACAATCCCAAGATCCAGCAGCAGTTCTCGGACCTGAAGCGTGCGCTCGCCACCGTCTCCGACGAGGACTGGGCGAACCTGCCCGAGGTCGGTGACCTGACCGGCAAGAACCGGCGAAGCAAGCAGGCGCTGCGGCAGCGCTTCTACGCGGTCCCGGACAGCGTGCTCGCGGCCGCGGGGGCGTCGGGCGAGATGGGCACGACGGTCATGGACGAGGCCGCCGGGGCTGCCTCGGCACTCGGGGGGGACGCAGCCGACGGCACGATGACCAACTTCGCAAAGATCGGCGCCGCCCGTGACAAGGTGCTGAAGTCGAGGCTGGAGCAAGCGTCGCAGAGCGCAGGCGGCGACTCCGTCGTCGGGACGTCGACGAGCATCGATCCGCAGGGGTACATCACAAGCCTCAACAAGATGCAGATGAGCGAGGCGCAAGTCAACGTCGGTGACATCAACCGCGTACGGGAGCTGCTGCAGTCGGTGGTCAAGACAAACCCGAACAACGCGCTGGGCTGGATCGCGGCGGCGCGGCTGGAGGAGCTGGCGGGCAAGATCGTGGCCGCGCGCAAGACCATCGACCAGGGGTGCGCGCGGTGCCCCAAGAGCGAGGACGCCTGGCTGGAGAACATCCGGCTCAACAATGACTCGCCCAACGCCAAGGTCATCGCGCGGAGGGCCATCGAGGCCAACAACCGGTCCGTGAGGCTGTGGGTCGAGGCCATGCGGCTCGAGAACATACCGAGCAACAAGAAGCGCGTCATCCGGCAGGCGCTGGATCACATCCCCGAGTCCGAGGGTCTGTGGAAGGAGGCAGTCAACCTGGAGGAGGACCCCTCGGACGCGAAGCTGATGCTGGCCAAGGCGACGGAGCTGATCCCGCTCTCGGTAGACCTGTGGCTGGCGCTGGCGCGGCTCGAGACGCCCGAGAACGCGCAAAAGGTGCTCAACAGGGCGCGCAAGGCGGTGCCGACGTCGCACGAGATCTGGATAGCCGCGGCGAGGCTGCAGGAGCAGCTCGGGCAGGGGCAGAAGAGCGCGGTGATGAAGCGTGCGGTGCAGGTGCTGGCCAAGGAGTCGGCGATGCCGAAGCGGGAGGAATGGATCGCGGAGGCGGAGAAGTGCGAGGAGGACGGCGCGGCGGTGACGTGCCAGAACATCATCCAGGAGACGCTGGGGTGGGGTCTGGACGAGGACGACGACCGCAAGGACACGTGGATGGAGGATGCGCGGGCGAGCATCAACCGGGGCCGGTACGAGACGGCGCGGGCCATCTACGCGTACGCGCTGCGGGTCTTCGTCAACAGCAAGACGATGTGGATGGCGGCGGCGGACCTGGAGCGGAACCACGGGACGCGGGAGTCGCTGTGGCAGGTGCTCGGCAAGGCGGTCGAGGCGTGCCCCAAGAGCGAGGACCTGTGGATGCTGCTGGCCAAGGAGAAGTGGCAGGCGGGCGAGGTGGACAACGGGCGGCTGGTGCTGAAGCGCGCGTTCGCGCAGAACCCCAACAACGAGAACATCTGGCTCGCGGCCGTCAAGCTGGAGTGGGAGAACGACGAGCCGGACAAGGCGCGGGAGCTGCTCTGGAACGCGCGCGACAAGGCGCCCACGGACCGCGTGTGGATGAAGAGCATCGTCTTCGAGCGCGTCCTCGGCAACGTCGACGAGGCCCTCGACCTCGCCCTGCAGGCGCTGCAGCTCTTCCCCGCGGCCGCCAAGCTGTGGATGCTCAAGGGCCAGATCTACGAGGACCTCGGCAAGGCCGGCCCCGCCCGCGAGGCCTACGCCTCGGGCGTCCGCGCCGTGCCGCGCTCCGTGCCCCTCTGGCTGCTCTACGCCCGCCTCGAAGAGCGCGCCGGCCTCGTCGTCAAGGCCCGCTCCGTCCTCGACCGCGCGCGCCTCGCCGTGCCCCGCAGCGCCCCGCTCTGGCTCGAGTCCGTCCGCCTCGAGCGCCGCGCGGGCAACGCCGCGCAGGCGCGCTCCACCATGGCCAAGGCCCTGCAGGACGTGGCCCGCGGCGACAGCGGCGCCCTCTGGGTCGAGCAGATCTGGCACCTCGAGCCCCGCGCGCAGCGCAAGCCGCGCAGCCTCGAGGCCATCAAGAAGGTCGACAACGACCCGGCGCTGTTCGCGGCCGTGGCGCGCATCTTCTGGGCGGACCGCAGGCTCGACAAGGCCCAGAGCTGGTTCGAGAAGGCGCTCGTGCTGGACAGCGACTGCGGGGACTGCTGGGCGTGGTACTACCGCTTCTTGTGCCAGCACGGGACCGACGAGAAGCGCGCCGACGTGGTCACCAAGTGCGTGCTCAGCGAGCCCAAGCACGGGGAGGTGTGGCAGGCCGTGGCGAAGAACCCGAAGAACATGAGGAAGGGCACCGAGGAGATCCTCAAGCTGGTGGCTGCCGAGCTCGAGTCATGACTGCCGCTTTCCTCCCATTCACTGCCCCTTTTGCCTCCCCGTACATTTGCCCTCTTCTGACCTTCCCCATCTCTGATCGCCAACCCCCCCTTTTGCATGATTTCACGCCGAGGGCCCCACATGACAAGGCCTTTTCGCGCAACTGCCTGCACAAGATGTATGAATATAGAAATCATCACGGTGTTCTGCTTGCTATTTCTTTTTCTTCTGTTTGTTCCATGTTGAAAATACCAATCAATGTATTTCAAGTCCGAACTTTGGGCCACATAGCGTCCGACCGTCTCTCTCTCCCTCCTCACACAAGATGGCTCTTCCTCTCCCCTGGCTCTTTTCCTCGTGTGGTTGTGCAAATGCGTTTGTGTTTTTTTTTTTTGGACACTATCTTGATTCCCACGCAAAATGGCGAGCTATGAAAGTGCGATCCATCCTCGACAAGATGTGCTATCCTCACTTGCTGCCGCTGCTGCTGCCGCCGCCACCACCGCCGCCCCCGAACCAACCAGACATCCCTCCCTTGGCCTTGGCAGCGCCCTCCTCGACCTTGTGGTCAAGCTTGTCGATGCCCTTTTCGGCCTCGGCCTTTGCGTCCTTGGCGTATGCCTCGGCGTTGCTCTTGAGCTTGCCGGCCTGCTTGTCAACCTCGGAGATCTAGGAACAGAAGTAAGTAATGAAGATCGTCATCATCGCTTTGATGGCGTCTCGACAGCTCGACTTTCTCTATTACTTGTGACGGTTCTTGCTCTCTTTCTTCTCTCTCGAGGAGCGTGTTGGACGAGTTGCGAACAGCAGGGATGTGAGGACCAGGAGGAGGACAGGGAAGGGGAGGTTTGTCAACAGCAGGAGTGTGAAAACCGGGAGGAAGAGGGAAAGGACGAAGAAGGGGAGGACGAACGGTGTTGTCGAGCTTTGCGCCGGCTTCCTGGCCGTAGCCCTTGAGTTCCTTCTCTGCCCTGGAGGCTGGCTTGTCGGATGTGATGTTTGAGCGGCCGGCAGCTTTGTCTAGATCGCCTGGAGAGTACGGCATTCACGATCAGCTAGGGGTGGAAAACTGGAGAGACTTGGCCGCCTTTGTTGAATAAGGACCCTGACGGGATGGAGGTGAAGAGGAGGAGAAAAAAGGGGGAAAAGGGGGGGACGGCTGACTTTCGAATTTCTTGCCGGCTTTCTGAGTATCGCCCCCGGATTTGTAGAGGTAGTATCCCATAGCACCGACGGCGGCGCCGCCGAGGAGGACTGGCATTCGTGACTTGGAGGACATGGCTGTGGATGGAGATGGGGGAGCCGACGGAGTGCGAAGTCGTCGTGGGCCAGTGGAATAGGATCGGGACGGTAGGTCGGTCGTGAAGGGATGGATCAATCGATCGAGAGTGAGGGGTACATATGGCTGCTGTTCAGCTGATGGAAGAGGTGGGAGACGGGGCAGCAATGGTTGAGATGATGTTGGAGGAGGAGGAGAGAGAGGGAGAGAGTCTGGGAGAGAGCCTGGGAGAGGGAGTGGCGAATGAGAGGGGGAGGGGGGGGGGGACACACTTGATTTGTCGAGCTGGAAGGAGCAGGACTGGAATGAACCCGATGCTGCTTCCTCGAATTCGCTAGCTGGAGGTACCTGGTTGCCCCTACAAGATTGGCAGGTCTACGTGTATCGATGTCCCGGTCACTACTATGGGCATGGAGATGAGCAACGAGATGAGCAACAAGATGAGCATGGCGATGGGCATGGCGATGGGCATGGCGATGGGCATGGCGATGGGCATGGCGATGGACAACGGCGATGGACACGTTGATAGACACGGGGAGGCCATGGGGACGACGGGACGACAATGGATGGACTGGCTGCGTGGGAGTCGTACAGGCTGCTGCAGATTACGACACGAGGTGCGTCTGGATACAAGTAGATTCAGGAGGAGCATCGAGTGCTACCCGTGCCTCCTCTACCTACCTTAGTAGTAGTGGTACTAGTAGATGTTCAACGAAGGACATGTAGTACCACTACTGGCATTCCACTTCTCGTCAATGCCCTCGTTTGCGAACGGCTTGGATCCGACCATGGAGGCCGAGCAGCCCTGCCTCCAGGGATCACTGTGTCGACTACATGTATATGGGCCCCTCGAGACTCGGACGGCACATGTGCTCCGCGTGAAGGGAGGGGGGGGGGCGTACAAGTACTCGTACACTGAACGCATCCCGTCTAGATCACGGAATCATCGCGGGATCATTGATTCATTGTGGATACATGGAGAGATCCAAACGTCCGCCGGGCCTGCGACCCAAGAATCAGGATTCTGGGCCCCGACATCCATGTATGTACTCCCGTTGTCCCGGCAGTTCTTGGGCCCTTTCGAAGGCGACTCATGACGTACGTCGTCTTGATGTGGGCTCCCCACGGGGGATGCTGTTGCATACAAGTAGGGGCTGGATACTCCGTAGAGCTGGAGGGTTCAGGCCTGGCGGGAGATCGGCAGCGCCTCCTAGCCCGCTGTAAGGTGGGAGACGGCGGGCTGCAGTCGCTGCGAGGCGCTGCAGGGCCGCTGCGACTTGTCCCCGGGAGCGTGCGCTAGTCCGGATCGGGAGATGGCGCGGAGGGAGGGAGGCGGGACCTCGAGTTTTGCGCAGCGAGGAAGGGCGGGATTACGTCATCGGGAGCTTCTTGTACGAGAAGATCCATCTACATGTACATGTACTCCGCACATTAGTATCTACTACTGTACTACGGAGTAGTACTCCGTAGTAGGCAGGTACTCCGTAGTAGTACTAGTGTGAATGGAGGCTCCAAGTGGGGGACGAGGATCCTGGATGCCTTCTCCTTAGCGGGGATCCTTTACTACATGTATGCACGGAAGCTCCCACGTACATGTAGCATCAAGATGTACGGAGTACTCGTCCTCTGACCTTGAAGTTGGCACTCGGACGAGTCCTACTCGTTAGATGTAGATGTACTGTCTAGCTGGTGTCTCCATCAACGGATCCATGTACCTACCAGCACCTCTCCAGTCTGTGATGGGAAGCCACGAGTGCATCGGAACCGCCCCTCGCCCCCCCCCC
>NIGD01000001.1:6306337-6353842 GCA_003055185.1 Escovopsis sp. TC
CCCCCCACCACCACCCCCAATCCCCTTCTCACAGTCACTTCACCACGTGTTTCTGACCACGACCAGCTCCCGACCCGGATGAGGACGGCCCGGTGTACCACGTGGTCCCGAGGAAACGACGAGGCCGAAAACGAGAAACGGCAGTAGACATTCTTTACGAGAACGAGAGAGGCGGCTTCCTGTGCGGAGTGGCTCTGTTCTCAGGCGCTGCGCTGGGCGGCCTCGATCCGACCCATTGGAGTGAGCCAATGACACATGGGAAAAATGGAGGCTATGGACTGATGTGAGACTAACCAACCGTCGCAGCCAACGGCTACCACAAAGCCTCGCCGACCGACATCCATACCGCTCAGTGCCCGGACCCGACGTGGGAATGGATATGGCCCGAATGGCGGATCTACTCCAAGGAAGGGACCGGCGAGGACGGCTGGGAGTACTCGTTCCACTTCTCCAAGAAGTTCTCGTGGCACAAGCCGAAATGGTACAACTCCTTCGTCCGGCGACGCGCCTGGATCCGTCGCAGGGCCAAGAGGAGGCCCGAGGACATCCCCGACGACTACCACATGTGCAACGACGAGTACTTCACCGTCGTCGCCTCCCACGAGCGCGACCGCGAGCGCGGCGACCAGGCCTGCAGCGTGACCAGCAGCCACCCCAGCGGCATCAGCTTCCCCTTTGGCGGCGGGACAGCCAACGGCGACGGCGACGGCGACGGCGACGGCGACGGTGACGGGGACGGGGGCCAGCCGATCATCGAGGACATAGACATGCTCATGCACATCCTGCGGCACTGCCGGATCGACCGGGAGAAGCGCGAGGCCGTCGAGAGCTACCTCGACCACGCCATCGACCTCGCCGCGCTCCAGGGCGAGATGCACGAGATCATGTCGCTCTTCGTGTTTCAGCAGTCGCGGCAGCAGCTGCTCGGCCGCTTCGTGCACCGGTTCGAGGAAACGGCGGAGCAGCTCGCGGCCGAGGACTCGCTCGAGCTGCGGCTGCACAGGGACGCGCTCGAGGCGGCCATCCGGCACGCGGAGGAGGAGATCCGGAGACTCGCGTACTGGAGCGACGTGAAGAAGATGGCGGAGAATGGAGAGCTCCTGGCGGCCCCGGTGGATGGGGTCTGCGGCGGCGGCGGCGGCGACGACCAAGCGTGGCAGGGGCTGGACAAGAGCTCGCCGTGCCCGCCCCGTGAGCCTGGCGAAGGGTTGGGGTCGACCTCGACTTCGACGTCGACTGAGACCTCGAAGTCAAAATCGACCCAGAGTGGCAGCGGAAGCGGAAGCGGAAGTGGGGCTGTGACCGGGAGCGAAAAAGGGAACGGTAACCAGGATGAGAACCGGGACGGTCACGCAAACAGGAACAGCAACGGCAAGAAGAATGCAAAGCAGAACAGAAAGGAGGCCGAGACAGAGAATGGCAAGGAGAGCAGACCTTCGCAGGAGGACTCACCGGGCGGATCGAGAAGGGCCGGGAAAAGGCCACAACGCCGAGATTGAAGCATAAGTAGTGGGGACGACGGAGGAATGCGTGGGGTCGTCGAGGGCGTCGAGGGTGTCGAGGGCGTCGGCAGCACCGCGTAGATGGTAATCTCCATTGTACACAGCAGGATGGAGATGGATGCATGGCGTTTACGGCGAAACGGCGATACTGGCAGTCTTGGCCGAGCGCTGACTGGGATATCTCTTTTTTTTCTTTTCCTTACTTGAACCGAGCAGAATCATTGAACCAATTCTACAGCTATATACCAGCGTACGTTCTCCCATGATGACGGGAACATGACAAGTGAAGAACAGGGGCAAATGGAGTAGGGGGGGTCCAAAGGAGTATTCCCCCCTGAGGGTCCAGAGGACTCCCCATGATGACCCTCGCCCTGACCCTAACCCTGAGGTGTACGACATTTCCCTAAAGTCTGAGGGTTGTCAGGCATCATGAAGCAAGTCACGTGCTGTGTCACATGCTGCATCACGTTACCCCCTTCCAACCTCGATCGTTCAGATCCTTTTGCAACTTCACACATCGAACCCCGCGAGAGCCTCCGCGTCTTCCCTGCTCATGCTCAATCAACCTTGCCCGGCATTCTCACTCCCCGCCGCCTGCCATTGCCAGTGCTCCAGGGTGCCCTCGTCGCCGTTCCAGACCACACACGAAGATGGACATGCTCGCCTCATGACCAATGTCCCGAGGGATTCAGGTACTACGGGGGATCATCCGGTCCCGATGCGCCGGCAGGACTGCGCCCGTCGCGGCAGTTGGGGGTCGCGGCTGCTGGCGGCAGTTTGAAAGGGCGCCTGCGGTGGGATGGTCTCCAGGGTCTGTGGTGGCATGGTTGGTAGAGGGAAGGCGGGATCTTTCGACGGAGGCGACTCGTCGGGATCGGGGGGGGGCTGAGGAACGTGCCGTTGGGGAGGGCTTGTTGGAGGCTTCGTCCGGGAGATGTGCCGCGGGGGCTTTGCACTCGTCGAGCGGGGAAGAGGGTGCCGCGGATGCTGTGAAGGACTTGCCGACACAGGAACAAGCTGCCGCAGAGGCTTCGAACTCATCACCACAGGTACAAGCTGCCGCAGAGGCTTCGAACTCATCACCACAGGAACAAGCTGCCGCAGAGGCTTCGACGGAATTGTCACCCCTGGAACAAGCTGCCGCAGAGGCCTCGCCCGCGCAGGTCGTCGGCCCCAACTACGCGCGCAACAAGTTCTTCCGCGATGCCTACCGCGAGGCCACGCCGTCCATCGGCGACGAGGTCGGCCGCAAGCTGAGCTCCCCCTACGTGCCCCTCGCGCGGGACTACCCGTCCGCCGCGGCAGCCAAGGACAGCAGGCAGCGCGCCGCGTCCATGGCGCGGCTGCAGGTCGCGCACGACCGCATCTGGAGCCGCTTCGGAACGCGCGTGCAGCGCTTCGAGGAGACGTTCCGCCTGCTCAAGGCGATGACAGGCCGGCGAGACGGCGCGGCCAAGATGGCGGCGATGAAGATCGTGCTGCCGCCCGAGTGGGACATGGACGTTGAGAGCAAGAGGGTCGAGTTCCTGGACTCGGCGACGGGGCTGGTCGCGCGGCTGCGCATGTCGGCGGACCATCGGAACGAGTCCGCTGTGATACTGCGCGGGAGGAGCTCGGTGCTGGCGAAGGCGGCGGATGCGCTGGTGAAGGCGTGCCCGGCGGTGGAGGTGTTTCAGCTGGGCGATGTGGCGGCGTTTGGGTACGAGGTGAAGCAGCTGTGGCCTGTGATCGAGGACGCGCCCGACGGTGGCTCGTCCCTCCCGAAACGAGAACGAGAAGGAGAACGAGAAGGCAACGGCAGCGGCAGCGGCAGCGGCGACAACCACCGCGGCGCGGACGACTTCTCGGACAACACGATCTGGGTGCACAGGGAGCACGAGCCGTACTGGACGGACCAGCCGTACGAGAAGACGCCGAGGCCACGGGAGTGGACCGCCGACAGCTTCAACGCGTACATTGCGGCGCTCGCCTTCGGCCGCCTGCGGCCGCACCTCGCCGTCCCGCTCTACAGCAGCGAGAGCGTCGACGTCGCCGGCGTGCGCATCAACCTCATGCTCGAGGCCTTCCTCGACCCGGCCGCGCGGCCGCACGTCACCCCCGGCACGCTCAAGATCGCCATGGCCTTCATGGCCCGCGCGGGCGGCCACCGCGCCGACGCGGACCGGCTGCTCCGCCTCGCCGAGCAGTGGGGCATGCCCATGGACACGGACCTCTTCAACATCATGCTCGAGGCGTACGCCGCCGCCCACGACGTCGCCTTCTTCCACAAGCTCCTGCTGCGCATGCAGGCGCGCTTCTTCCGCCCGGACGTCCGCTCCTGGCTCCTCTTCCTGCGGCTCGTCCAGCGCGACGCCGAGCGCCGGCAGGTCATCGTCGCCATGTACGACCTCGGCTTCTTCGCGGACCCGGCCACGCGCCGGGGCGTCGCCCGCACCATGGCCGCGCACGACGCGTACGCCGCGTTCCGCGCGGGCAAGAAGCTCGACACCTTCGTCGCGGAGCAGGACGCGCGCTACGGCGGCGACTGGTTCACCGCCGACGCGCTCGCCTGCATCCTCACCGAGTTCTTCCGCTTCCACGACGTCGCCCACCCGCGCTACGGCGACTTCAAGACCCTCGTCCAGCGGCCCTCCGAGGACGGCCGCCCCGTCGACATGCCCACCCTCAACCTCGTCATCCAGCGCGGCGCCCTGCCCCAGCGCAACTGGGCCGCCGCCCTCTGGGCCCTCGAGCACGCGCACCGCCTCGGCATCGAGCCCGACCCGGACACCTTCGACCTGCTCATCGCCCTCGCCGTGCGCTCCCGCTCCCCCGGCGCCCTCGGCGTCGTCTTCTTCCACGCCGTGCTCTCGCGCATGCTCAGGCTCTCCGCCCGCGCGCGCATGCGCGACATCCTCACCCGCCGCAACGCGCCCGCCTTCTGGCTCCGCCACGCGCCCAAGATCTTGTCGGGCAAGATGGCCCGCCACCTGCGCTTCGTCCAGCGCACGCGCAAGATCAACGCCCTCGCCGCCGTCGAGTTCGTCATCCTCAGGGACTGCGACGGCTTTCGCCCCGTCAAGTCCCTCGCTCACAATATCGACGTCGCGCTGCGCACCATGGACGCGCCCTTCCATCAGCAGCTCAAAATGCAGGCGCACAAAGCGGTCGAGCAAGAACAGGCCGCAGGGAACCACAATCGCAACGACGACGACACTCACAACGACGACATCGACAACCCCATCAGCAACAATGACGACAACGACAACGACAACAACAACGACGACCACGGCAGCGACATCCGCCGCCGCAATCCCTTCCGCCCCTCCGTCAGAGACATGGCCATCCGCCTCAGGGCCCCCGACCGCGACGGCCAGCCCGCCAAGATGACCGTCCATCTAGACGCCTACTTCGAGCCCAACACCATGATCAAGTGGTGGCGCAGGCCAGGCCAGCAGGATCCCCGCGGCCACGCCTCCCCCGACTCTTCCCCCGATACCGTCGACGTCGTCAGCGAGGCCGAGGAGAGACTCGCCGCCGACGGGGAGAAAGAGTTGCCCTCCGGCCCTACATAAAGGACTCAATTCGTCCAAGAGCCGGCAGATATGTACGAGGACAAGAGCCGGCCTGTACAAGAAAAGAAGGAAGTCACACAGGAATCCTCATCCCCGCCAGCACCGGCCGAAGCGTCCGCTTCGCTTCCCCAGTGTCCGAGAAACGCAGCTATCTATCAATACGCCACGACCTCCTCAACCCATAGCTTCCCGTGTACACTGCCCGCCTCCCTTCACTTCAAGCTCCCTCGGGACACATCCCACGACTCAGCTCATAGCTTCCAATGCATATGAATGCCTTTCAACTCACATTTCTCCCTCTGTACGGAGTATGATCTCACATCATCTCATCTCGCATCCCATGTATATACCAACCTGCTCATCGCGTCTCGTGTGTACCGAGTATATCCATCCCACTTCTGCCAACTTATTACGCAGTACTCCGTAGTACCGTTTCATATGTACATATCTCACGACATCCCAATCCATAGCCTCCCACGCATATCCCACCTCTTCAAAATGACCGCCTCCCGCGCATCCCCCTTCCAGTACTCCCTAATCTCAGGACGACCCGGCTTCTCGCACTCCCACAATCTGTACGAATACGAGTACATGCCGTATATCACCACGCTCGGCACAACTCCAAAATGAACATCAGCCCCTCATTCCGAGGAAGAGTCTCCGTGTATTGAACCTCAAACAACATCCCTCCGCATCGAATAGTCCAATCAATGACACGTCTCACGATGTCCTTTGCCCCCTTTCACCACATGCTTTTGACATTCCAAGCCTGCCAGCATTGATGGACAAAGTCGTGCAGTCGCATGAAGCTCTAAAATTTAGATACCATGTAAGGCGCCCATTAGGAAAAAGGGTATCTATATTCCTAAATGCATACAGGGAAACAAGAGGAGAAGAGAAGAGAAAGGAAGAACAAGACCAGAGAAGAATCATAAAAAGAAATGAAGAATACATCAAGAGGGAGAAAGGGTTGGAAAGGCCGACACATCGATTCGTACACATAGAAAAAGGGCATTGAAGGGGAGAGATGGTGTACCGTATGGAACAAGAATGAAGGGGAGTATATGTTCCATACCCCCTACGCAAGGGGGAGACAGGGACTCGGGCGCAAACGAGAGGCGACGCGACGCGATGTCGAAACTCGCCGGACAGGTCATCTTGGATTTCTCTTGTGTTTTCTGCGGCTTGGGTCCGAAGCTCAGCACCCAGAGGGAGGGCGATGCGTGCAATGGCGTGAGAAGACGGGCCCCGCGCTCCTTCAAGGATCCAAACCAAATGATTAAGCCACCAAGTCCAGGCATCAAGAACGACAAGAAAGGATACAGTGTAAGAAAAACATGAAGAGGAACACTCGTGTCTAAGACCGCTTTCACCCCCATTGCCTTGCTCCCTTGGCTCCCGTTGTCTCGTCTCGTCTCGTCTCCCACGTCATCCTCTTGGCCTCCCGTTTGTCCCCTTTCTCCGAAGATAGGACCTTTCCAAACCTGCCCCGCCCGGTTTCCCTTCCATTTTCCGGCTCGATTTTCTCCTCGGCCTAGAACGGACTACCTTCGGCTGGGTTTCAAACAGTCATCAAGCGATGCGTCGTCGTTGTCTTCGTTGTCGTCGTCGTGAGGTCATCGTCGTCAAAGAAATGAGATTTGGCCCACCAGGCGTTGTTCGAGGATTTTTTTTTTGATTTTCGCCGGGGGAAAATAACCGCTCAATCCTTCTTGGCTGGCTCGTTTTGATTCTTGTCGGCGTCTGGCACTGAGTTGGCGGGCTCGGTCTGTGACTCGGCGGATGAGCTGGCGTGGGGCTCATCCGACCCGTTCGACTTCTTGGTAATTTGGAGCACCTGGCTTTCGAGGTCCTTGTCCTCGTCAGCGTTTTCGAACAATTCAGTCTCATCCGAGTCTGTAAGAACCTCAGTGCCATCTCCGAGGAAGATGATCCGGCCTCGGGACCCGGGGGCGGAGAACATCTTTCCCTTGCTGTCGGAATCGACGTCGTAACCGCTGTCGCTGTCTTCAAAGTTGTGGTGGACGCCAGGACCACGGAACTCGGCTAAAGGGGTCAGATGGTCAGCTCTAAATGATGGCCTGCCGAGTCCAAGCCCCGTAGAAAGTGGGATGGCAATGGGGGGTTGGGCGAAGAACGCTCTAATGCAGCCGCGATGAGGTCGTACCATATTCGGGAGGGGCGCAAGGGCCGTCGCCGTTAGCAACACGCTTTGCGATCTCGTCATACCACTCCTCCTTGGTCTTGCCGTTTAAGAAACCAACGATGACCATGGTCATGTTGTCACAGCCGACCCCACCGGTCTCCGAGTTGGACGCCAGACAGTTGTCCATCATGTTTTCGCAAATCTTGTCCAGGTCTTGTCTGGCAGCAATGCCTCGGCGCACAAATTCGACGACGGCCTGAGAGGACTGGCAATCCCAGATACCTATTTCAGAATCCAACTGTTAGGGCCATCTCCTGGTGGTTCGACAAGTAAAGAAAAGAAAAGTCGTTTCCCCCACTCACCATCGCAGGCCAGAACGAGAAACTCGTCCTCGTCCGTGAGCTCGTGCTGCTCGACATCGGGGAAGGCGGTGACGATCTGGTTCTCGGGGGAGAGCTCGGCGCACTTCTTGAATTCAAAGTCACCGAAGGCTCGGGAAAGGGCCAGGTTGCCGTTGACCCGGTTGAAGTCGACGAAGCCGCCGGCCGCAATGATGCGAAATTTCTCGGCTGAGCGAATCGAATTAGAAAACGAGACTGAATGCGTGGGGGCCATCCTGCAGATGGACCCGGTCAGGAGCCAGAAGGGCTAATGGGGACGTACATTCAAGCTGGGGCTTGTGGTCCTGCGAGAGTGGCTTGGCCCGACCCTTGATTCCAATCACACATCTGGAGTCACCGGCATTGGCCTTGAATTGTCAGTACGACGCTGCGTGAGAAGGGGCGCGCGAATCGATGTATTCATCAAGATGGAAGCTCACCACGTAGAGTCGCTTTCCGGCGATCAAGGCAACACAGGCTGTGCAGCCGGAAACTTCCTCCTCGTATTTGGGGTCTGCGATGGAGCAAGGAGGCACTCAAGTCAGCGCATGATTCTGGTCGCAGAGAGCAGTGTTGGAAAGAGTATAGACAGGAGGCGACAGGATGCGATGGTCACCCATCGGGGCGCCCTATGCGAGGAGGGCGAGAGGACACCCCAAAGAGGGGGAAGGGGGAAGATGGGGGGAGACAGTCGGGAGGAGGATCGGGAGGTGTATTGCGTCGAGCGTACCGTTCAGAATGGCCCTGTCAACAGCGAGGAAGCCATCCTTGAGCCCCTGGGCGTAGTCGCCGGCTCGGAAGGTGTCTTGTTTGAAGATGATATCATGGATGTTTGCTCCCGCGAATAACGCTACTTTATCGCCGCCGTGACCGTCGAAGACGCCAAAGAAAGCGAGCCGGTGTGGATGAGTCTCGGTATCGCCGTTGGGAGCAGCCAGGTTCAGCTCGGCCGTGTGGGCATCCTCCATGCTAATGCGCCAGCCCTGCATGGCAGAGACGCCGAAGAGGAGCATGTCATCTTCGCCTTTCTCGGAGTTCTGTGAGGTGATGCGACAAGAGCGGGTAAGCACATTTGCGAGGGGCATAGGGGGGAAGAGGGGTTGAATGGGGGTTGGAGGGGAGGGAGGGGGACATCAGGCGGGGTAGACTGTCAAGGCACGATGCAGCGAGCACAACGAGCACGATGAACACGGCAAGGGGCGCCCCAAAAGAAGAGAGGCCTTGAATATCGTCATGTCGTGTTCTCGGTCGAAGGCATGGGCAGCCATCCGAGCTGCATACCTGTTGCCGCTGCTGCAGTCGAGGCCTTGCATTCAAAGAGGAGCTCGGAGATGACAGCTTCCAGGCCCTGAGGGAGACAAGGGGGGGGGTGGTGTGTCAGGGAGAGGGGGAGGGGGAAGAGGGGGGGATGGCGCCCCGCGTTTCGATTCTGGGGCAAGGGAGGACAAGAGGATGGTCGGAGGAATGACAAGATCACACATCGAGGGCGGCGACGCAACGCACCTTTTCGACGACGGGCTCTGAGAGGGTTTGACCCATGGCTGCGGGGAGGAGGGAGAGTCGTTTGACTCAGCCGGCCGAGACGAAGGAGGGGAAAGGGAGAGGAGGAGGGAGAGAGCGAGGTACTTGGTGGAGGAGAAATCGGCCGGCGGTTTGGGAGAGCGAAAGAGGGGGTGAGGAAAAGAGAGAGAGGGGCGGCGGGGGAAAGCAAGAGAAAGAGGGAAGAGAGGAGAGGAAGAAAGAGGGGAAGAGAGAGGGGAAGAGAGAGAGAGGAAGAGGGAGAGAGGAGAGAAGAGAGAGGTGGAAAGAGACGGATGAGGGAGAGACGGGCGCGATGCGAGCGGCCTGGATGGAGAGGGAGGACAGGAGGCGGAGTGGATGATGTAGGAGGAGCTGGGATGGCCTCGTGCGTTGCGGCGATGTTCAAATTTTCGAAGGTGTCGAAAGCGACAGGACGGCGGATGGAATTGGTGGATGGATTCATGGGCAGGCGGCGCCCTGGTCAATCGACGTGATCCATGCTGGCTTGGACTGACGGGCTCGAGGGCGCCTCCATCAGGACGTGTATGATGTCGCTCCCGAGTCGAGGACAGGCCGCCTGCGGTCGCTGCGGGGGGGCACGGTGTGGCTGGGGCCGCGGGATGTCTGCCTACCCTGGAGACGTATCTCCATGTACATGTACGAAGTACTATGTACCTTACATTAGCACGGAGTACTCCGTACATGGACACACACTACGGAGTACTTGAACTTGAATGTACTGGATCTTTGCCGTTGATGGATGTTCCCCTCAGGTCCCGAATCCCGCGTGGTCCGCACAATCGCCCAGTCGTCGCCCTCCCGCGATACCGATGGGACACTTCGGCGAGAATTTTTTTTTTTCTCTCGGCTTAGCGCCCCCAGTGCCATTGGGGCTTCGTCTGTCACTTCCCGATGAATTCCCAGCGCAATCTGGCCCGCGCACAAGCCACAGCGATTGAGGCCGGGCGGAAATGGATAGATTCGTCCCTCCCGCTCACCATCCATGATGCATCTTGGATGGCCGTGTCGCGCCCTCCAGATGCTCGACTCGCTCGCTCATCACTACGGACTACTAGGTACTCCGTACTAGGTACTCATACTACTTCCTATGCGTTGTGGCAGGTATCTTCTCTTCGTGTCCTTCGCACGAGTACGGAGTACATATACTCGCAAGAGGACTCGCCTGGTGGCCTACAAGTAGTACGTGTAATCGGCGGAATACCCTCACACCCGTAAGCAATACTGGCAGGGAGTACTCCGTACATGGAGATCCACATTGTGCGTTGTGGCTGGTGCGAGGCCTCGCACGTGGTTTGGTGGGGAAGCTCTCGGCTCCATCTCGCATGATGCTGCTGGATCTGGGCTGGAGGAAGGACTGGAGGAAGGACTGGAGGACTACGAATCATCTGCTCAGAGCCTCGATGACCAGAAACAAGAAGAGAAAAAGAGGGGCAGGAGAAAAGGCAAATGTGCACGTGTTCGCCTGCCCAAGCATCCGGGGGCGGGGGGGGGGGGGAAGAGAGATCGGAGCCAGGCGCCGTCATCGAAGCGCTCGGGCTGGATGAGGTCATCCGGGCACGAGGACGGAGTACGAGTAATCTGTACTCCATCCATTGGCGCGTTACGACTGCGAAGAAGTGCCTGGATCACGGGCTTCAGGGGCTGTGATAACGCGCTTGTGCCCCGCGCCAGCGTGCGACCTGACCTCGACATCGACTTCGAGGATGGGGCAGGACTCGGAGTGCGGGTGACTGTGATGGCGGACTCGCACTTGTACTCAGGACCACGTTTCGGCGGAAGGATATCATGCAAGATCGCTTCTACCGTACGGAGTACTTGTACGGAGTAGAAGCATCATCTTGAACATCCAGGCACGCTCGATGACAGCTCAGATGTCACCGTCAAAGCCCCTCCAGCTTCCCTTGTGGAGTCGGAGCATCACAGGACAGGGCACTCACCACTACTCGTACGGCTTCGCGCCGCCGCGGGGCTAGTGCGAGTAGATGTCCATCTCTGGCGAAGAGAAGAGCCTCTCCTGTGCAGGTAGGGGTACGGAGTACTCCGTACTAGGACACTCATACGGAGTACATAGTGCGTCGATGGATTTCTCCCGAGGGCGCTCTTTGCTGGCAGCGATGACCTAGTAAGCATCTCAACTCCCCCTCCTCTCTCCCCTCCCCTTTCACCCTCTTCTTCTCCCAGTGCTCTTCTCCCTGAGTCTCTTGCCTTCCCTCCCTCTCAAGGAAAGTTCCAGCTCCATTCCCAGGGCGGACCCTCGCGGATCCTCTTCGCGTCAGGATGCACGCGTCTCCTTCGCGGTCCCATTCGCGTCATCACTCCCTTCGATGGGCTCGGGCTGACTGGCTGACCCTGCTGCGGTGGATGGATCCATCCCTCTGAGCACTCACTGGCCTCCTCGGCCCACCACCTCGGCTCCTCTGGGACATGCCATCGAAACGGCATTTCTCTCGCCTCGCTCTGCAATGAGGTTCCAATGTGACAGAAGAGCCCATGACTGACACGCTGACTCGTCCTCCAGGCCTTCAGGAATGTCTCCTTCTCCAAGCCTGGTCGATAGACGAGCCTTGGGTCGAGAATAGGTCCTCACCATCCTCCTTGGATCCAAAGGTTTCCAGCTTGCTTGGAGTCTGGCATTGTCACTCGTACTTGGCGTCTCCGACCCTGCCTACCGCGCGCGCACGCTGTGTCTCTCCACGCTGAAACATCTCGCCTCTAGCTCGCGTTGCTTGTTATGCAATGCCGTCCATCGAGCCACTCTCGTTCTCGCGCCTCTGCCATGGCGTTCCCTTATAATGCCAGCCGTGCTCGATGCCTCCGGAATGAAGGGCAGCCATCGAGCTCACGCCTTCAGCCTCCCATGGTCATCATGAGCTCGCCACCGGGGCATCTTCATCATCCGCCTGGCCGCTCTCCACTCCTCTCCTTTCTCTTCCTCTCTTGACCTCGCCTCGCTTTTCCTTGTCTTCTCGTCTGGTCTTCCCGCCCTGACCTCTCGCTTGGGCGTCTTGAAGGCTCTGTCGTCCTTCTCAACAACGACCATTCATTTTCATTGTCGACGCTTCTATCAACTCACGGCTCGGTTCCTGCCTCGTCTCCCACAATCCCTTATGGCATTTGCGCCGGCAGGCCACTCAGCTACTCCGTGCAGCCGCAACCAGCCTCGCCCACCATGGTCGTTCTTTGGTTCGCTCTCTCGTCCTGTTCGTTGATTTGGCTCGCAGCGAGCGAGCCGACGCTCTCCTTTCCTTTCAACGCACAACTGCCCCCGGTGGCCAGGGTAGATCAGTTCTTCTCATACTCGCTCTCTCCGCACACCTTTCGCTCCGACTCGAGAATCACGTACTCGCTGGGCACGCATCCCGAGTGGCTCTCGATCGATGGCAGCAGTGGCCGAATCTACGGAACCCCAGACGACGCCAAGGTGCCCCCGGGCGAAGTCGTCGGGCAGGCTCTCGATCTAATCGCGACGGACGGGACGGGCTCGACATCTGCAAACGCGACCCTGGTGGTCTCTCGAAAGCAGGGGCCGTCCGTGCAGATACCTCTCGCTCGCCAGATCGCGTCGTTTGGCCAATTCTCCGCCCCTTCCACGTTGCTCCTCTACCCGGCGACCGAGTTCGAGTACGTTTTTGATCCCGAGACCTTCAGCACGCCGCACGACCTCAATTACTACGCCACATCCAACGACAGCAGCCCGCTCCCGTCCTGGCTTCACTTCGATGCCGGCCGCTTGCGTTTCTCCGGGAAGACGCCTGCCTTCAAGACCCTGGTTCAGCCTCCCCAGACGTTCGACATCAGCCTCGTCGCGTCCGATATCGTCGGCTTCTCGGGTGCTTGGGTCTCTTTCTCGATCGTGGTCGGGAGCCACCAGTTGACGACGGACACGCCGGTCATCACGCTCAATGTAGCCAAGGGCTCTCAACTCCGATACGATAGCCTCGATACCGGTGTCAGGTTGGATAATAAGACCGTGGTCCCTGGCGACCTGACGGTATCCGTCGACAACATGCCGGGCTGGTTGTCCTACGACGTCGACAAAGGGAGGCTGCAGGGCACGCCCAAGGACGGTGATCACTCGACGAATTTCACCATCAGTTTTCGAGACTCCTTTCAGGATACGCTGAGCGTGCTGGTCGTGGTGAACGTGCAGACGGGTCTTTTCCTGACTACCTTTGAGGATGTTCAGGCACAGCCTGGGGAGCCGTTTTCTCTCGACCTGCGATCCTACTTCCGGGATCCCCAAGACATTGACATTCGGATGCAAGTCGCCCCCGGCCAAGACTGGCTGAAGCCCGACGGGTTCATTCTCAGCGGGCGAGTCCCCAAGAGCGCCAAGGGACTTTGCAACGTGACCGTCGACGCTGCTTCCAAAAGCACCGGCCTGAAGGAGAAAGAGACACTCCACATCGTCTTCCTCGCCGCCGACGGGACGGTCGTCTCCCAGCCGCCGTCAACAGGGTCACCGCCTCAGTCTTCCGGCGTGATCGGCACCTCCGCGGATAGTCTGGCCGATCAGCATTCGAGGCAACACACGACCGGGAAGATCTTGCTGGCAACCCTGATCCCGCTCCTCTTCATCTCCATCTGTGGGCTCCTATTCGCCTGCTGGAAGAGACGTCGCCGCCAAATGAGCAGGTTCGTATCCGAGAAGAGGCTGGCCCTTTACTCGGCACCGCTATCGGTGCACATGCGCGTCACGAGGGCTCGGATCGCATCCTCGTGGCATGCTCACAAGACGGCATGCGCGCAACGATGGAGAGCGGCTCGTTGGAGGATGCGAAGGCACAGGGACGACTCCGAAGAGAGCACGGAGGTCTCGACGAGCATCATCACCTCCTCGGAGACGCTGCGTAGCATGTCGACGCTCGAGGCGCCCCCGGCCATCCGGGCGTCCGGCCGCCGATCCGGAACCGGCGGGCACGCGGGGACGCCGAGCTCCGAATTTACGAGGGAGTCGTGGATCACGGTGGAGGGCACTGTGACGCCCACGCGGAGCGAGAGATCCATCCCGACGAGCCGACCTGCCACGGCTCTGTCGAGATCCGCGCACGGGCGGCATCCCATATCGCCGAACCACTACGCCGACGTCGCGGACGGAGCTTCGTTCCAGACGACAGAGGACATGAGCACTGTCTCCCTAGAGGATCTCTCCAGGATGCAGCCGCTCGCCCCGGCCGTCTACAACAGGCAGAGCAGCATGGACCGGCAGACGGCCAGGACATCGAGCTCGGCAGCCCTGCCGGCCTCGTACTGGAGACACCACCGCCTCCTCGCCCACATCCCCGGGCGATGGCCCCTCTTCCCCGCCCCACTGCGGACATCGACCCGCGAGGCTCCCGCAATCCACGAGGAGGCCGGGGCCAGGGCCAGCGGCACCGGCGAGCGCGCCAGCCAGCAGCCCCGTAACAGCTGCCCGATCCTCTTCCGCGCCTCTCAGGAGCCCTCCAACGACAGGCACAGCGTCCTGACGGCGTCGTCGTTCGCGTCCACGGAGAACTGGCGCATCATGGCCTGGCAGGAGACATCCAAGAGGCTCGCCGGCCAGCCACCATCCTCCCATCTCCACGCCCCTCCTCCCTCTCACCATCCCCACGCGCTGCGGCCCCTGTCCCCGCTCAGCAATGCCGAGCCCGCGCCGGCCGAGGACGAGCCACGGCCCGTCTCCCCGCTCAGCGTGACGGGGCCGAGCGAGACCCAGCGGGGTGGAAGCGGAAGCGGAAGCGGTGACGGCAGCTTCGAGCTCATGTCGCCCAGCCAATGGGGCGACCTCGAGCAGCCCGGCGGGACGGGGCACGCGGGCGCGGGCGCGGGCGCGGGCGTTGGTGGCAAGGCAGCTGAGCTGGACCGAGACGCTGTGAAGCGGCTAATCACGCCGCCTATGGCGGGCACGTTCGAGATGGACTTTGACGCCAAGTTCATGTCGGACAGCCGGGAGGGGGCGATGCGGACGATCAGGACCGTGCTGGGAGACGGCGTGGGCAAGAGCAAGAGCAAGAGCAAGAAGAAGGGTTCGGCGAGCTTCATCTGAGGGGAGGCCCCGTGGAGCGGGCCGGGAGGATGGCCTGGCATGGCAAGAGAGAAGGAAAAGGGTTGACTTGCGTGAAAATCCGTTTCGATCATTTTCGTTTCCTTCCCTTCTTTTCTCCTCTTTGAGGCGATTCCAGGATTTCCGCCGGGCTGTGAGAAGCATGACGGGAATGAACGTACATACTAGTACTCCGTAGTATTGTGTGTCTTGCTAGGATTGGAAGTCCACGGGCAATATAAGATGTGCTATTACTATCCGTAAATGAAAGAGCAATCCCGCCTCACCTGGTCACTCGCCTCGATGCCTTGCAGCGGAATCCCACAGGCACTGCACGTCCGGGGCATCTCGCCGCGGAGGCAGCCCTTCGCGGGTCAGGCCCCGTCAGTCGGTATGGACGCATGTCGCGCAGGGCCCGACGCAGCCCACGACCGATACCAGCATCGGTCGCATGACCTCGAAGAGCGAGGCTGTCTCTCACAAGGGGCGAGGACGGATCCCTACCTAGAAACAGCATCCATCCCGTATGTCCATGAGGGAGCAGCAACTCGAGGTAGGAGTAGGAGAGTAGCGCAAGCCACGTGCACCCGACCTCCATCCCCACGTCCTTCCCACGTCGTGCTCCATCGCGACATAGTAATGGAGATCAACCCACCGGTGCAACCCCACGCAGGAAGTGCGGACATTCGTATGTACTAAGCGCGGCACGTCGAGCAGTTCCAGCGCTGCTGGGTGCTCGTCCTCGTCCTCGCACTCGCACTCGCGCGAGACTCGCAGCCCACTCGTGCGAGCAGCCGCCGAGCAAAGGCACGAATGAATCCATACATGTACCCAAGACCACCGAAAAGCCCGAGTTCCAAGTGCGAATCACGGAAATCCCGGGCGAAGGCCTCATACGAGTGCTCGAACTCGGACTCGGACTCGGACTCGTACACATCGCAGCCGCGAGTCAGTCCCGCGAGCGACTCGTGGCGCGCAAGACTCGATCCGTAGTCGTACGAGTACAAAGCGCCGGCGTATCAGGAGGTGAATAGGAAGTTCAGAGACTTGCGATACGCAACTGCGCGGGGCGCGGGGCCTTCGTTGCCAGGGGCACCTGACAGCCACGAGCACGTAGTATCCGATAACTTGAATCCAGTGTATCGTGACCGGGAGGCACCGCAGTCGGGATCCTTGTCTCTAGCCGTCAAGGATTCTCTGCCCTTCCGCCCCCCCCGGGGCCGTGTGGTGCAATGGTCAAGCCTACATAGGTCTCTTGTGCACTTAAGAGATCGCAGGTTCGAATCCTGCCGGCCCCTCAACGACCTTTAGATTCTAGCGTTTTTCGAGTCGCATCTGTACAAAGCGCGTGTCTACGCACGTGCTATATATATACAACGACACCGGCTATCGTGCCTCTAGCCTAGGTAAAGGTTTTTCCTTTCCTATATAAAATGTAAAGGGTTTTCCTCCTTGCCCTTAAAATTATATATTTGCACAGTGCTTAGCACAACGTGTATTACCTTAACTATCGCTATAAAGGTAGTAAAACCTAGCGAGACGGGTCCTGTATCGTATATAGGTAGTCTTCTAGGCTAGGCGCCCTATGCCCCTAGGGAGGCAGGGGTGCTACGCACCCCCATTCTAGCGTTAAATATATCCATCATTATTATCATCATCATTACCCCTCCCCCCCCCCCTCCCCCTGTGCTGTCCACGTCTTGTGTCACAAACTCGTACCACCATTCCCTCCATCCCAGTATCTCAAAATACGTGCGGCACGCACAAGGCACCATTGGAGAATTTTTCTTCCTCTTCCTCTTCCACGGAACGACTGGCCCGGGTTGGATCGCAGACGTTACATACTCAAGGTTGCTCAAACCAGAGCAGATTCCAGCTACGACATCACCCTGCCCCCTCTGTGCGAGTGAGAAGGTCCGAAGAAGGAAGACGAAAGTGCAGTCTGCGGGGAGAAGCGGCCTTGCTTATACTCCGTACTCGTACGGGTTTTTCAACCCTTTCTCTTACTAGCCGCGGAACTCGTTCGGCAGATCGGCGTCAGGCTGCGCAAAGAAGAGAGAGGAGAGGTCGGGTAAAGTCTCCGAAAGGGGGGCCCGCAGAGGAGGAGGAGGAGGAGGAAAGAAGGAGAAGGAGAAGGAGAGAGAGGGAGAGAGAGAGAGAGAGTGTGTGTGTGTGTGTGTAGGTGAGACAAGGCGGGAGCGGAGGAGGAAGAGAGACGGACAGAGGGAAGGGGGTGTGAGAGAGCAAGAAAGGAGGCCAAGATGGACAGCCCAGGCTCGTCGCCGCCGCTGGACCCCACGGCGCTCATGAGCGAGGACCTCGTCGCGCTGCCGACCCTCAAGGCGCGGGGCGACACGAGCATCGACTTCGACGGGCATCTCGGCGCGCCGATCCGCCTGCACGAGGACGTGCGGACGGGCTGTGGGGGGCAGACGTGGCCCGCGGGGATGCTGCTCGGGAAGCATCTGCTGCGGTACCACCGGGCCGCGCTGGAGGCCGAGGGGAGCAGCATGTGAGTTGTTTTGCACGCCTCTCCGGACCGAATCCTCCGTACATTCCTCTCTCCGGACCGAATCTACGGAGTACCCCCCCCCCCCCTCTCTCTTTCAGTCGGTGCTGGTGTATCCTGCCCGAGAGCCGTTTGCTTTGGGTTTTGGCTTTTTTTTGTGTGTGCATATGCCCCTTTCCCCCCCCTCCCCCCCCTTTTGGGGTCCCCCCTCTCTTTTTGCCGTTTCTGGTCGTTGTCTGCGCGGTATTTCTTGATGGTTGCGTCGCCCTGCTTGTTTTTTTTTTTTTTCGCGCTTTGGGCGGAAAAGGCGTGCCTGGACTAGGCCGTAGCGGCATGGCTTGGAAACATCCTTTTGCAGGCTGAAGTGGTCTTGCTGTCACCGTGTCGGCGCATCTCGATGAGAGCATTTCTCGATCTGAGCATTGCTTTGCTGACCGACGGGGTGCAAGGACAGACTGGAACTCGGCGCGGGCGGGGGCCTCGTCGGGCTGGCTGTTGCCGCGGGGTGCAACCTCCAGAGCAAGCTCGTCCTGACGGATCAGGACCCGATGATGGAGCTCATGCGGCACAACATCGAGCTGAACGGCCTCTCACACAAGGCCGAAGCCATCATCTTGAACTGGTGCGTTTTCCTCCCCTCCTTGTGCCACGTTTTCCTCCGCCCTCCCTCCCCTCCCTCCCCTTTCCCCTCCTTCTCGTCCGCCCCCTCTCCCCTCCTTCTCGTCCGCCCCCTCTCCCCCTCTCCCCAACCCTCCCTTTTTTTTTTCGGTGTGTGTACGGAGTATGTGTGTGTGCGTGCGCAAGTCACCCCCTTTTGTTGTGCGCCAGTTGGCTGAACTCTCTCTCCGTCACGGTCCGCAGGGGCGAGGCTCTACCGGCCAGCGTCGTGGCGCAGCGGCCCAGCGTGGTCATCGCCGCCGAGTGCGTCTACTTCGAGCCCGCGTTCCCGCTGCTCATGCAGACGCTCAGGGATCTCTTCGCGCTCAACGAGGGCGCCGTGGTGTACTTCTGCTTCAAGAGGCGCCGCAGGGCGGACATGCACTTCGTCAAGAAGGCGAAGCGGGCGTTCCTCGTCGAGGAGGTGTTTGACGAGGACAGGCCGGTGTTTTCGAGGGAGAACCTCTTCCTGTTCACGTTTCGGAAGAGAGGGTCGACTGCCACGACCACGGCCGCGACTGGTGCTCGAACGAGGAGCGAAGGCAGGAAGGGCGAGAAGGATGTCAGCGAGGAGTAGGCACCGGAATCTGTCTGCCGTACTCGTACTTCCTCGTACGAGTACGAGTACGGAGTAGGGAGGCATCTGGAGGGCTATTTCGCCGCTCATGCTTGTACGAGCACTGTTCCCAATCCTCGTCCTCCACGCATATGAGAGATCAATGATTCGTCCATGATACCGTGGTCCCCCGTACTCCGTACTCGTACTCCGTATGGAGGACGGAGTACTCGATGCGTGCACAGGAGTTGGGTCCGCACATGGCGTCAGGGGCCTGATGCATGATGCACTCCAAACTTTGTGTATTGCATCGACTATCGCCTCGTGCCTGCGCACCATTGCATCAATGCTTGTGTGTCGTGGCACAAGCTGCGCGCCCCTCTGGTTTCTGCGGGAGGCAAGGAGGGCACCAGGGCACCCGAATGGTTCGAGCATGCGCTGTGCGAGGACGGGTATGTACGGAGTACGGAGCACGGGCACGCACGATGGGACGCCGCGGGGTCAAAGAGCAGCAGGAAGGCTGAGAGAAGTCGGCAGCGGTGCGGAGGGATCGATCAAACGGGAGGGTCATCCAAAGGCGCTTGACCGCGTGTCTCATCACACGGAAAGGCGACTGCAGGCGGAGAGGGGTAAGACGCCAGGACGGCAGAGTTGTCTTTTCGCTCTCTTCTCCCCACTTCCAGTCCTCCATAGGCATCTCTCCATCTCTTTCTCTGCTCTCCATTTCGGAGATGGCCTCGTGTTCTGTGCTCCGGTCCGCAGATTTTGCGGACCGGCGTCCCGGCTAATGAGTGTGTCTCAAAGACCAATGTTTTTGACGGCTGATGCTCGCACGAACACGAGGAGGCTTCTGCTTGGGATGACGTCTGACTGATCTTCTTCGTGATCTCCTGCAATGTCCGTACCCGCGCCTGTCAAAAAACTTCGCGTGGGAGAGCCCAAGAAAGACCCCAGAGAGTGTGATGCTGCGGTCCTGGAAGACGGGCCCTTTCTGCCTTTCCGAAGCAAGGACCCGGAAATGCGAGACTGGGCACAGTACTCGTCCTCCGTCCGAGGCAAGGGGGTTGTACTCCGTACTCGTACTCGTACTCGTACTCGTACTGGTACGGGGAACGGCGCAGTACGAGTGCGAAGGGAGACTGTACTCATACGAAGAGCGGCATCGCACATACGGCGCGCAAGCTGACGCGGCGTCTTGGTTCGTCAGCAGCCGGACGCTGTTGGCGCTCGGGATGGCATCTGCCGCTCGCGGAATCGGGCGAGCCGTCTTGCTTGCTTCGTCAGGCCTGCCAACGAAGAACGATCGTCCGACCGAGGAGGATCACGAAGAGGAGAAGGGGATGCAGATGGACCCGACGCCATCGCCGAGCAATATCGTCCCGCATGGCCGGCCTCGTCACTCGTGTGTGGACTCCGTGGCAAAAGCACTCCTCCGTACGGAGTAGTACGAGTACGGAGTAGTACGAGTACGAGTACGGAGTAGAGGGTGCGGAGCACAAGCACAAGGCTCTCCGTACATCTCATACGGAGTACTCCGCGCTCGTCCTCGTACCAGTACTCCGTACTCCGTACTCGCACTCGCCCTCCCCCATGCTTCTCACATGCTGCGACGGCGGGGCGAGGGTCCCGGGCAACCTTGTCCGGTGTGTCTCTTCGAGAAGGGGGATCCGCACGAGTCATGGCCGCGTGGCAGAAGCGCAGGGGGAGGATGCAAAGCCGCAGCCGTGGCGGAGATGCTGGGCGAGCGTTCGGCCAAGCATTTCGGGGCCGGTGCCTGGCGGGATGAGGCGAGCAGGGGCCCTCTGCCCGAGGACTGGGTCCTCAAACGCTAGGCGAGATCGAAACAATCAATAGTGTCTGAGGACAAGACGAGAAACGAAGAGACAGCTCACAGCGCTCCACCTGGGGCGTCTCCTGGACCTGTGCCGAATAGAGGTACGGAGTAGTATTCGCACGAAGCTCGGAGCTCCGAGTCGTTCCACACTGCTTGCTATTCGTACGAGTACGTACGAGTACTGGTACTCGTACCCATCAGTTGCGGTGGGGGGAGGAGAGAAAAGAAAAGGCGAGATGATCTCTGCAGGTGCTGATTGGCGCAGGGAGGGGCAGGGGATCCAAACGAGAAGGAAGAGTTTGGGGACGGCGAAGAGGAATCGAGATGGCGACGACGCCTCTCCGCCCCGTGTTGCGTGTGGGAAAAGAGGAATGTTGAGAGGAGGGAGTACTCGGAATGGAGAGGAAAAGCGAAAGGGAAATCGCGAGGCCAAGAAAATCCATTCCCATCCATTCCAGGCGGACCCGCAGTTGCGCCTCAGGGACACGCGGCCTCTGATTGGCTGCGTTCCTGGCCGAGCGCTGGACCTGCAGGAAATTGGGGCAGGGATGCACGTCCTTGGGAAGGAGGGATGGAGGGATCCCAACGCAAAGCACGCACTGTACGGAGTGCCTAGAGTACTACCTGGGTCTCACGGAGTACCTACTACTCATAGTACATGTACTCAGTACCTATCACGGAGTAGTAGTACTGGTACCGGCACTGTCACGGTGGTCTTTGGCACGCGCCCACTGCAGGCACTTCCAGTTCGAGCTGCACCAGGAGTCACAGCCTCACAGGTCACAGCACCCATCGCGCCCTCACCTCTGAATGGTAAACCACTGGCACACGCACTGATACGCGTGGACGGAGTACTCGTGCGAGTCCAGGCCGTCTCGAAAGAGGCGAGACGAGCGCGTCCGTGGCACCGGATTGGATCTCAGGTCGCCGTGCCCCGACGCTCACGGTCGCAGAGGGCCAGACGGGAGGTGGCAAGCGGTGGGCTTGCTGAGCTGGATGCAGCTGGAGGCTTTTCCGCCTCCCATGGAGCCCTGTGGACGCAGACTGGCCGGGTCCTCCCTGTCCATCGCGCAGCATCAGGGCTCGACAGCGGGCGCCGGCGCGCAACGAGCATCATCATGTGTACCGGTACGGAGTACTCCGTACAAGCATGCACGAGTGTGTACTATAGGTACTCGCACGAGTCACACCTCCCGCTCTTTGTCGGAATACTTGTACTCGTACTCGTACCGCGCCTGGGAAGGAACGAGAGAGAGAAACAGCCGGAGCTTGAGCCCGGGACTGGCGGCTGGAATGGGGCAGTGACGACCAGGGACGGACTTGCAGCCCCCACTGGATGCGACGAGCAGGCGCTTCGGCCGTGCCTGCCTGCATTCCATTGCGCTCCGTTGCATGGGCCTGAACCCTCGCGATCGATCACTGTGCATGCACGGTGTCTGCATATGCACATGTACGGAGTACATGTACGAGTACGGAGTACTACTAGTAGTACTACTAAGTAGTAGTAGTACCTGTACACTTCATGGATGTAACCTGCTTGTCGCGATGGGATCGCAGGCTACGCATGGAAGGCGCGTCTCGCCGTGCAGAGGAAGTGGCGGCCTCCGCGCAAGACGTGCTCTGGGACCACGTTCATTGGCAGGGCAAGAAGACAGCTCTCTTGACGATTCTCTACCTACGAGGCCGGGGGGGGTTTTTCAGGAGGGTGTTAGGGACCTCCTCTGTATAGCTAGGATAGTCCTAAAAATAGGCCTAATTATAAGAGTACGCGCTCTTAACGAGATTGCAGCGTAAGGATAATCTTTAAAAAGAAAAATACCTTTGTTTTATAACATTTCTTTAGAGTAATAAGGCTTATACATAGTAGGGCAATCTTAAGATTTAAAGATCTTAGCATTTATATAAAAGTCTTTTATATATAAGAGTCTTTTTATAAAAGGAGCTCTTTTTTATAAAAGGATTTAATTAATAGGATAGTTAATTTTAACTAAAATAGCATTAACGTTAACGGGATAATGTTTTGCGTTATAAGATACTTTTCTTTTATAGGACGCTTTATTAATTAAGATACTTTTTACTAAAGGGTAACCTTTGTTATAGGGCTGCTCTTAGGATTAATTAGCCCTATGCTAAAGTCTTTTATATATAGGTGCTCTTATAATAAAAGGTAATTTTAATTTATAGGATTATAGTGAAAGTAATAGGTCTTATCTTTAAAAATACTTCTTATTATAAAAAGCTTTCTATAAAAAAGTGCTCTTATAAAAAATAAGCTTTAGTAGAAAGGTGCTTTTAAAAGTAAGGTGCTTTTTGTTTTTAAGGTGCTCTTTAGTAAAGAAAGACACTTAGTTTATAATAGTACTTATAGTTTTAAGATAATCTATTTATTTAAAGAAACTATCTTAGTTAGTAAGTAATCTTACTACTACTATACTTTTTTATTCTTTTTTATCCTTTTCTTTAAAAGACTACCCCTTTTATAATCTAATCCTATATATTAGAAATTTTTAATCCTTTAGCTTACTGTTATATCTACGTTTTTTAGAATGCTATTGCGTTAAGCGTAATAATTTAGCGTTTCCTATTAAACTTATTAAAGTTAGCTACTATATACTTATAAAAGATAGCAGGATAGGCCTTATACTTCTATAACTTATATAAGTACTTATAACCTTTTCTTTATTATAAAGTAAAGCTAACTTTCTTTTATAATGTTTAGATTTTTAGTATTAAAAAAACAATATTAATAAAATATATCTTAGAAACTATAATTTAACTTAAGATACTTTTATAAAGCTTTAATAGTATATTATAAACGTCTTTAACAGTTAGCAATAAACTTAAAAAAAGAAAAGTAAATTAAGAGGATAAGCTTATATATCGTTAACGTTAAATCTTAATAGGTCTCTCTTAGGTAACGCAGTAACCTATAGCTAGCGATAAGGCCTTATATAAGTATACCTTTAATTAATAGATACTATTAGTTGCTTACTGTGTTTTATAGGGGACAGTAGTATAAGTTAACTTACTTCCTTTAAGGAATGTATAGCTAATAGGTACGCTTATAAGTGCTTATAATAAACGCTATTAGTTTTTTTTTTTCTTTTTCTTAGAAGGGTATAATATGTATTTACTAACCTTAAATTAAACAGCATAAGGCTAAGGCTACAAAAGCAAGTGCCTTTAATTAATAGATACTATTAGTCTTTCTTTTTATAATAGTAAACAGTAAACGCTATAAAGGTTAACTTACCTTTAGACTATATAGCTAATTAAGATTATAACTAAAACAACAAAAATTAATAAAGCAGTAGTAAATAATATTAAGATAAAAACTTTAGTTCTAGGCAGGGATAAGGTATACCTACTATGTTTAGCTATCTATAAGTCTTTCTTTACTACTAGTTATACCGTTAATACATCTACTACGTATACCTAATATATTTAGTAGTTAGCTATAGTAGTCTTAGACTCTTAGCATATAAATAAATAGCATAAACTTACTTTAAGTAGTTTCTATAAAGCTACTAGCTAGCTTTTCTTATATACTTTTAATAAAAGATAGCAATTAGCAAGTTAGACTTAAACAAAACATCTATCTTAAGGCTTAGCATAAACCTTAATCTTTAGATAAGCTTTTCTATTAAAGTAATACTTTTACTAATATAAAAGTATTCCTTTGTTTTTTTATAAATAGTTGTATTAGTAAGCAGTAGTAGCTATTAAGGGCAAGGTAATAGGCTAAGGTAGGTATAATAAGAAGATAGATAAAAGAAGGATAGGATAGGGTTAAAGAAAAGGAGGTACTAAGGATAGATAGGCTAAGGCAGTATAATAAGGAGATTAATAATAAGAATAAAAAGAAAAAGATAAAAGTACTAAGGCTTATATAATAAGGAAATAGATATAGTAGAGCTTAGATTAAGAAGAAGAAGAGGAAGAGATAAAGGTGCTAAGGCTAGTATAATAAAAAGATAGATATAGTAGATCTAGAAAAGGAAAGGAAAGCTAAAAAGGAAGAGAAAGAGGCAGAGGTGCTAAGGGATAGGGGGGTAAGGCAGACCTTATTAAGAGTAATCTTAAGCAGCTAAGGAGGCATCTATATACCTTTTACGTATACAATTAGATTAGCTACTAGAACAAAAACATTCTACGATTAAACTAATTAAGATTAAAGATTACCTTAATTAAACTAACTAAAAAAGAGTGCTTTCCTTAATTAAACTAACTAAGAAGGAGTCTTTCTTTAATTAAACTAATTAAGAAAGAAGGCCTTTAGTAAGGCGCGTCTAAGCGTGTTTTTTTTACGTAATTTAGACTAGCTCTTGCCCTTTCTATCTTACGCAGCTAGTAGCTCCTTCCTTGCCCTTAAGGTAATACTTAATGTCCCTTAAACCTTAACCCTTACCTAAAACCTATAGGGAATGTAGTTAGCTTCCTTAAAAAAGGGGGCAACGGGTACTATAAAGGTATTACCTTAGAATAAATAGCATTATAAGTTAAAGTTGTTCTTTTAAGATATTATAAGATTATATTTTAAAGTATCTATTATAAAGATTATTAAACTTAACTTAGATTTATTAATAGATTAAGATAGGATTATTTGCCTTATGTTTTAGCGTCTTCCTATATAACTACTACTATTATATAAAGTATACATTAAAATTTATAAACATATAGCTAGAGTCCTTTCCTTTAATAACCTAAAGCTTATAGCTCTTAATCCTTAATAAACTAACGATCTATTAATCGTTTATAACGTTAAAAATAAGACAGTTAAACATATAATCCTTTATAGTTCTTAAGTCGCTTATACGCTTAGTAGCGTCTTAAACAATAGTAAACATATAGCGTATTATAGATTAAGTATAAATAAATATCCTTTATAGCTTAGTATATCTTATAGTTTCTTTAGCTTAGCTACCTTTTATATTAATAAAGTTGCTAATAAAGAAGTATACTTATTCGCTATAGTTACTAGTAATACGTGTTCTAATGTTAGCTTTTAATTTTAACTTAAAGTTATACTAAAGTGCTTAAGGTAAGCTATATATATTAAAGTCTTACCTTAGTATAAACAATACCTTTTAGTACTACTAAAGTTATTACGTTCTTAGTAAGTTTACTATAGTAATTCTATAGTTATCTTTATATATAGCTCTTAGCTATAATAGGAAGAGGTATAAAACAAAAAGGTTCTTAAGTTTAGTTATTAAAAGAAAACTACTATTTTATTATAGTTAGAATTTAACTAGTCTTAGGGGGTCTAGGTAGTTATTATCCTTAGCAATCTTAATTAACGGTTAGTTATTATTCTTCTTTTTTAGTAAGGTATCTTAAAGCCTTAGATCTAAAGCTTTTATAAGTTATAGACAGCGCTCTTATATCTATAAAAATACGTACTAGATGCTTATAAAGTATAGAAAACAGTTGCTTAAAAGCATAAGAGTAGTTAAGCAATAATTCTTATAATATATTAAGCTTAGAGCTACTTACTTATTGTTTAGTTTATTAGCTTTATCCTTAAACGCTTTACTTATAGCTATATTAGCCTTCTTAAGCATAAAACTAGTAGTAGTAGTAGTAGTAGTAGTAGTATAAAGAAATATGCTTATGTTTATTTTTCCTTAAGAAGGTAAAGACTATCTATAAGCCTTTATATTCTTTAGCTATCTATAGGTAGTAAAGCGTAACGTAAACATTTAGAATCTTCTTTTTATCTAAGACCTTTTAAACCTTCTTTTTAGGCGTACTTATCTATGCTATAGCCTTAGTTTAAACACTTAACGCAATAAAAGAAAGGTAGGTTAAAGGTAGTGCTATCTCGCTATATACTAAGTCCTTAATAATAGTAGGTGCTTAAGACTTAATAGCGCATAGCTTTATAAGTTATTTAGCTGCTATAAGGGATAGCATAGAATTAGTATATAAAGAATAACTTAAAAAGGTATAAGGGGAAGAATAAGGCTTATGCTAAGCAGTAGCAGTAGACTATTAGCCCTTTGCGATTACATTAACAAAGAACTAGTATACTTATTGTCTTATCTAGACAGCTTAGGGTATACTTTATGCCTTTTTAATTAAGTATAAGCTATATAAGCATAGTAAAAACTAAGCTTACTGCTAATATATAAGGACAAGGATATCCTAAGGGAAGAAGTTCTTTCTAGTAGCTTCTAGGTTATAAATTGTTAACCTAAGGTCCTTAAGCATAAACATAATATTAAGCTTAATATGCTTCTCCTTTAACTATAGTTTAAGGACTATTAGTAAGATAATTATACTATATACTAGCTTTAATATTTTTTATAACTTTAGATATTGCTTTAAAGACTATAAGCAACGCTAAGTTAGTAGATAAGCTATAGTCTAGAAAGCTTTATTTACCTTATTAAACCCTTTTATAGTAAAGATATTATTAAAAACGAATCTAATAATTAGCCTTATTAAACCTTAGTACTTAGTATATATAGCGTCTACTAGTTAACTCTAGATCTAATTAAGCATAAAGAAAAGATTATTTACTATAGTAGAAGTCTTAAGTTAGCCTTAAATAGCAACGATTTATTATGTTTTTTTACTTACTTAGTACGTCTATTAATAACTAGTTTTTACTAATGCCTTAGGATCTTATACTTTTTTCTTATACTATTTTCTATAGGATATCTTAAAGCTTTTAAGAGTTAATTAAGAGCTGCTCTTTAGACTACGCAAACCCTAATATATTAAAAGTAAGGTCTTTACGCTAGTAGCTATTAATGTAATAATATTAATAAGGCTTATTTGCTAAGTAGCTTAGATAGCCTAATAGTTATTACTAAGATAGTATATCTCTAAGGATATATTTAATAAATATATAAATAAATACTTTTTTACTATATACTTTTATTTTTATATTAGCGTTAAGGTTAGTAAGATAGTTTATGCTACTAAAGACATTAAACAGCTTAAAGCTAAATAAGGCAAAGGTAATAGTAATAACGCTGCTTTATTTATTTTATTAATCTTAGTATAAAAACTAAGGAATAAGATAGATCCTTTCTATTAAGTAGTATATATTCTTATATAACTTAAAAGTATCTATAAAAAAGAAAAAAGGAAAAAAGATTGTTTTCTTTAGTGTTATAAAGTGTTTTTTAAGATATATTTGCTTAAAGACATAGATTTTCTTTTCCCTTTAAAGTATAGTTATTAGTTAAGTTAAGCAAAAGCTTTCCTAAGACGTATTAAAGAAATAGTAAACTATATATAGCTTAGAAAGTTAAAGTGTTTATATTACTATAGACGTAGGGTTAAATTCGTAGTTTATAAGGATATCTTCTAGCTTTCTTTATACTTGCTTAAGTAGAATTTGCTTTTTATTGTTTAATATAATAATAAGCTTTTTAGCGTTAAAGTAAGCAAGCTATAAAAAGCAAGCTATATACTAGTATTTGCTAATATAGTTTAGTAATAAAATAACTAGATATACCTTTTAAACCTTTATAAAGATCCTTTTGCTAAGCTTTTTGCCTTCTATATAGTTATAGCTAACCTAGGTAACATACCTAATATGTAAGGCCTTATGTTAGTATATATAGCTTAGATCGTTGTAAACATAGGTTAAAAAGTCTAATAGCTATATAAGCTTACTTATTTTATTAAAAATATAGTAGCTAGACGTTATATAAATTAATAAGCTAAACTAGTCTATCTACTATGCTTCTTTTACTTCCTTATCTATTAATTAAGCTATACCTTAGTATATGTTCTTAAAATTCTTTTATAAGTTAAGGAATGCTTAGGTAATAGCCCTTATATTAAAGATAAGTAAGTCTTCTATAGGCTTAGCAGCGTTAGTACCTAAGGGCAGCACTGTTTTATTAAGGGCTAAGGTCTTTTTCTTAAGGGGGAAAAGAAGTATAGCCTTTTAAAGATTCTTTTTAAGTATGTTTTTCTTAAGTAGTATTTTAAGGACCTTTAAAAGGTTAATTATAAGTTATAGAACTTTAATTAGCTACTAATACCTTTTATATAAGATACTATGTTAATCTTTTTAAAAAGTAAGCGTAATAAGGAAAAGTATAAGACTAAGCTATATAAGCTTATGTTAGATTTCCTCTATGTTATTAGGTTAACGAGCTTTTAGACATAGCTTAGCCTAAGGTATAGGCCTAGCCTAGGGATAAAGCTTTAGCTTTAAGTTAAGATCTAAGGTAGCTTTTTAGCTAATTATAGCAGTTATAGTAAACGTGTCCCCCTTGCTAACAGTAGCGCTTACTATCTCTTTTAAATCCCTACTAAGCGTATATATAGTATTATTTATAGCAATAAAAATAATAGTTTTTTTTTAAATCTTTTCGTTAAAGCTATTATTATTTATCTTAATATTAAGAAACTATATTAAACCTTTAACTGCTATATTACTTTTAGTAGCTACGTTATCTATAACGTTAAACTTAAGATAAGGATTAAGCTTAGTTTTATATATATTTATTAAAAAAAGATTATTAATTATATTTAATAATTACTTTTTATTACTATAATATTACTTTTCTTATGCTAGCAGTGCTTTATACTTATGTTCTAGAATCTAAACATCTAAGAAAAGATTAAGGTTAACATAGAAGAGATCCTATACTTATATACTAACTGCATTAAAAGTTAAAGTACTAGTAGTACTTCTAGCTTTAGCAGCTAAAGTAGTTATAAGTAGTTATAAAGGTTTAGGCATAACTAGCAAGCGCGCTCTCTAGGTAGCGAACTAGTTAAATATTATTATAACATTAAGTTTAATAGATAACTAAACCTTTGCTTTTATAAGTCTTTTTTGCTTTATTATTATTAATAGTACTTATCTTAAAGTAAAAGTAGTAGTAGTAGTACTAGTAAGTACTATAAATAGAAATATAGTAGTAAAAGTTTAAGTTAATAAAGCTAAGATAAAGTAGAATAGTATTAATAGGCTAAAACTAGCCCCTTTGCTTAATACGTAAGCAATAAGGATTTAACTAAGGATATAATACTATAGTATAAATAACTAAGGTAGTAAACGTTATAGTTAGATTAGTTTAGTATATTAACGTAGCTTTAAATTACTACTAAATTAATTTTACTATTATTACTACTACTATACTTCTTACTTACTACTTATACTACTACTTTAATCCCTTTAAGCTTTAAAAAACAAGAAAGTAAATAGAACTTAAAAGAGATAGAGATTCTTATTTTATATTTTACTACTAAGAAAAAAAAATAAAAAAAATAAAAGAAAAGATAGCTTTATAATAATTAGTAGGTATAGTAGTAAGAAAATAGGATTATAAAATAAGATCCTTAAAAGTTTTAATACGTTTATAAAAAGACATAAGTAAATTGCTTAAAGGCAAGAGATTTTATTATTAACTAAATAGATTTATAGTATAGTAGCAATAGTAAGTATTACTTTTACTAATATTAGCTAAAGGGAAAGGAAAGCAAAGGATTTAGTACCTTAAGACTAAGGTATAGAACGTAGCGTTTTATTCTTAGCGTAAGATAGTATCTTTAGCGTTAGCGTTAACGTTAATATTATTATAAGTTAAGGTTTAAGGCTTATCTATAGTAGATTTTTTACGTAGGGTAAGGCTAGCTAAGGAAGCGATTACTACTTATATATTAAGAACGTTTAATTAAGATTATTTTTATTAAGACTAATATTAGACCTACATTTAGCAGAAGGAAGAGAGTTTAAGAAGGTAGCGCTAGCATTAGCTAAGCTATTAACCTTATCGTTATAAACTATACTACTATTATAGCTAACAAAAAGGGGCCTGCCCCCTTAATAAATAAAGTTTATAACGTAGAAGAACCTTCTTAATTACTAGCTTTATCCTTAGCTAGTAGTAAGGAAGCGCTCCTTGCCCTTAAGGCAAAGGTTAGTAGTACTTTTATAAATATATTCTATAAGGTCCTTATACTTCTTAGTAAACCTATACTATACTACTAAGAATATCTTTTTATTATAAATATCTTTATTATATATTAAAGCAATAATAAACTAGTTAAAGGTTAGCCCTTAGAATTTCTTCTTAATACTAGCCTTATACGCCTTAGTAAAAGCTTTATAGTAAGTATTATACTATAATAGATAGTAAAGAGACTTCTTTATAAAAGGAGTTATTTTATAGAATATAAAAAGGACTTAAGAAGCAAGGAATAGTATTAAAAGGATAATTAACTTATTAGTAGTATAAAAAAGCGTATAGTTAGTAAGCAATAGAAAAGAAAAACAAAGAAAAGTTTAGGTTCTAAAGGAAAAGAAAGGAAAAGATAAAATATTATTTAAGACCTTATAGTAAAGATTATAGGGTCTTTGCCTTAAATTTAAAGTAAATTATCTTTATTACTAAAACTAAATATCCTTTAATAAAGTTAAAATACTTAATTAATACTATAGAGAGATTAGCTAAGAGTTTAACAGTCTTATAGCTGCTATACTAAGCATAGAGCTATATTTTTGCTTTATATAAGATTAATATAGTAAAGCTATTATACTAAAGAGCTTTAAGGTAATTAAGAGCATTATCTTTACGTCCTTCTTACTAACTTTTGTCTTACCTTATCCTTTTTAATTTTCCTTAAGGTTTATCTTATGTTATTAATAGTATTATTACCTCTATAGTCTAAAGCTCTTAATTACTAAGTTAGTATAAAGGTATATAACCTATAAGGAATTAGTAAGCATATAACCTATAAAAGATACAAGAACAATAAACTAATATATAAATAAATACTATAAATTATTAGGTTATCGTTAACTTAACTTTATAGGTAACCTATATAGTAGTTATAATAGATCTATTAACGTAGAATATTATCTTTTGTTATAAAGATAATCTTACTTAAGATCTCTATAGGCAAAGAGATACTATCCTAGCCTATGCCTTATTAGCAACCTATAATAGTAATAACGCCTTTATAGTTATCTGCGTTAAACTAAGGGGCTTATATATATAGAAACGCTTAAACTACTTAGTAATAGCAAAATACTTTACAAAAAATATCTTTAAGCAGATTAACATTTAAGGAGATAGTACCTACTTAAATCTTATATACGTTAGCTTTTTTATATTTTATATAAGCTTAGTCTTTATAAAATTAAAGCTATATCTTACGCTTAACTTAAGTTATTTTAAAGTAGAGACCTTTAGCTTTAAAGACGTTACTTTTTTTACTAGTCTGCTAAACAGCTATAGAGTCTATAATATAGTAATCCCTTATTATTCTATGTTAAATTATAATAACTTAATTAGTTTAAAGAAATAGATCTTAAAATATAATCTATTAATAGTACTATAGAATTTAGCTAAGAACGCCTATAACTTTATCTTAAACATTAACAAGGTTACTAAGGACCTTTCTAAGGGGGCAGCCTTTATCCTTATTTTAGTTATAGATACCTTATAAACACTTAAGATAAGTAACCTTAACGCGTTACTTCTTTACTATAGCTAGCTATTATCTATTAGTAGCTTTAAGCTTAAACTACCTTTTGTTAATGCCTTTAACTACCTTAACTAACTAATTAACGTCTTATAAGAATTTAAGTGTTTATACTATAATAAACTTTTTACTTATTTAAAGCTTATTATTATAACTTATATCTAGATTAACATTACCTTTATCTTAGATTGCTACTAAGAAAGCTTCTTAGTTAATAACCTATAGAAAGCTAGCAACTATCCTATACCTTACGTTAACCTCGCTGTTTTTTTTATTTACTTTCTTTACTAGATCTAATTTTCTAAGGAAATAAGACTTACTAAGTTTACCTACCTATTTAAGTATATAGCATAAGCATATACTATAAACGTTAAGCATAACCTACGTATAACAATTAAAGATAAGTTAATAATCTAAAAAGATAAAATTAAACGCTAAATAGCGCTTATCTTTAGATACAATTAAGAAGGCTTAAGCTTAGTAAGTTACATTGCTATACTTTTATATATATTGCTTAGCTTAATGTTGCCCCTACTATGTAACATTAAGCTATATAATAAGGCTATATATAAAGCAGATTTTATATTAATTAAACTAAGCTTAGTTAAGTTATATAGAATCTTATTTAAATAAAATAAGTTTAATAATAAGATGCTTAATATACGTAATAAGCTCTTTAAACTAGTTATACTAAAGTTGCTCTTTTAGAACTTATTTTAAGTAAAATCTATCTTTTTGCTTAGTACCTAGCCCTTAGAAACTAACAGTGTACTTATTAGCAAAGAGTTATCTATAATAAACGTAATCTAAAAGAATTATAAAGTTACTAAAAACAATAAGACTAAGCAGTAAAGCAGTAAGAAAAAAGATTTTAAGTATAAGCTTTTGCTTAATCCTTATCTTAATATATATAACTTAATATTCTTTATAGCATTCTAAGCATTTTATTATATATAGCAATATTACTTATAGGCTTTAGTAAACTATAAGGAGATTACTGTTTAGCTAAGAAGTTAGCTAATCGCTGCTAACGCCTATAGCTTTGTAGACGTATAAAGCAGCCCCCCTTTATCTTAAGTAACCTTTCTATAAGCCTTATAGTAATACCTAGAACGTCTTAGTTATATATAAGTTAGCTATGCTATATTATAGGACATTTAATATCTTAAATCTATTATAGCTATTATTAAACTACGTAAATTTATATATCTTGCTTAAAAGGTAGTTTTATACGCTATAAAAACAGTAGTTAATAAAACTAACTACTTATAATTCTTATCTAAAGATAAAGTTAAAAGATTTTAAACTTAGATTAATATAGCTATTATAAGCAAGATAGTAGATAAAGCAATAGTTTATAATATTACTTAATACTATACTTATAATAATTTACTTTCCTTTAGGTTTAATAAGTATCTTTATACTATATCTTAACTTATAGGTAAAAACAATAAAGCAGTTAAAAGGTTTAGCCTAAACAATTTCCCTTTAACTATACATCTAAAAGCTCTAAACAAGCTTATTTAACTCTACGATCTCTTTGCTAATATTTAAGTATAACGCTAGATTAAGGATAATATTTTAGATGCTTTTTATTATAAAACAAAAAGTATTATTAATAATATTATATCTTAAGTATATATAATTAAAGAGACTATTATATTTAACAATAGCTTTATTAGTTATAATATAGTTTGCTTTTTATAGCTTTTTTTAAGAAACTTTACTTAAGATTAATAAAGATTTTATAATAGTATTAAAGGATTTAACGTTAAGTAAAAAGCAGTAGTAGTAGCAGTAGTAGTAATTATAGTACTAAAGAATTAACGTTTTAAACGCTTCTTATTTTATCTTTTTCTAAAGGTTTATTATTAAGCGCTATTAGCAATTAAAGCAATAAAAGCGCTCCTTCTATAAAGAGAACGTACTTATACTTATACTAGCGTTTACTAGTAGTTGCTCTTACTATTTTAGATCTTAAGCTTTAAGTTAATAGCTATAAATTAGTTAAAGAAAAAGAATAAAAAGAAAACCTAAAAAAAAAAAAGAAAGCTACTTTCCTTTCTTTTATTACTATCTTTAATTATAAAAAAAGATTTTCTTTGCTAAAAGGCACTAACTGTTTAAAAAGTTATTAAGTAAGTAACTGCTAGTCCTTTTATAGCATTTTACTAATATACTATACTAATCTACCTTAAGTATATAGTAATTTTTTTTAATCTATGTATTTATAGTCCCTAAGCCTTCTATCTATTCTTATAATAGCATTAAGGTTATTTTAACTTTAATTTATATCTTAGACTTAAGACTAACTTAAACCTATAGGGTTATAGCTGCCTTAGAATATCTTAGCTTATATAGCTTTAGCTATATTTAACTTATATAATATAGTAAATTCTACTACTTACTTAAATACTAGCTATAGATAGCTAAGCTTTAGGTAGCTGCTTTTAGTTAATAGAAATAAAGGTAGTACTTCTTAAATCCTACTTAACCTTGCCTTTAAGTTTCTTACCTTCTTAGATTCTTATACCTTTTACTTACTTAATAATAACTAAAGCAAGTCTTTTAAATCTAAGCCTTTTATAAGCCTATTAGCGTATATTACGCCTAACTTTTTAAAGCGTTTTAACTAATACTATAAAAAGCAGAAGGTAAGTAGTAGTAGTACTAATCTTTTCTATAAAGTACTTCTTCTTTATATTAACGCCCTTTAATACTATAAGTAGGTTTTAGACTACTAAATAATATATCTATAGCTAACATTTAAGCATTAATAAAGTTAAGTTATAAGCGTAAAGCAGCGGATTCTAATTTCTAAGTATAAGTTAATATAATTTATATAGTTATAGATATTATATTATAGGTTATATACCTTATTAATTTTAATAAGTCTAAGCTTAAGTAGTATACTAATTTTATTAGTAAGTATATTTAAGATTAAAATAATAAGGATAATCTTATTAGCTTAGTCCTTTTTTAGTTATTATATAATATAAATAACTAAAAGAATTAGATTAAGAATAGATTCTTTATAAGTGCTATATATATATGTTCTAGCTTTAGTTGTTATAGTACTAATTACTAACTTTAGTTTCTTTTTTAATAGAAATACTTTAAATTAAAGGCTACTATAAACCTTTTGTTTATAAAGATAAAAGAATTCTAAGGGATCTATAAGTAGCTAAACAATAATTAAGATTATAATAAGTTTAAGGAAGTTTTTAGCTTTATAGGTAATAAGATTAACGTACTTAAAGATAAGAAAAAGCTTTATAAATAGTATAAAGGTATAATAAAGTATATAGATCTATTACCTTATCTTTATTAAACTTATACTAATCCTTATATATCTTTACATTTAGTAGTATTTATTAACTATAAGGTATTACTAAAGTTAGTATAAAACGTATATAATAAGGTAACTACGTAATATACTTTTATAAAAGGCAAGAATAATAAACTTAGTAAAAGGTTTACTAAGGAATATATAAGCTAGCGATTTAACCTTTACTACTAAATGCTAAAATTTGCTAAGTATAAAAGCTCTTACTATAACGTAGTAATTTTAAAGAAGAAGGAGTTTACTAATAGATACGTTAAGAAATAGAAGATAAGCTTAGATAACATTAGTATAGGTATCTATATCTTAGCAGACTCTAATAAAGACAAGTTCTAAGCCTAGTAGTAAGTTATTGCTTCTATAAACGTAGAGTACTAGTAGTAGTACTACTAGTAGTAGTTATTATAAGAGTATTTACTTATAATACTACTAGTAGTAGTAATAAGCAGAGACTTAAAAGTAATTTTAAGTATAGCGTTTTATATATCTTACTATAGAGTATATACTTTATCTAATATAATCTAAAACTAAAGTTTATTTTAACTTTAAGGGCGCGTATAAGTAGTTGTTTTAAGTTTAGGTTAGTTAAGTAAAAGGAAGACTTAAGTTAGCTTTTTTTTTTTTTCTTTTTTTCTTTTTTTGTTTTTGTTTTTAGTTTTCTTTCCTTTTATATAACTAAAATTAATAAGACTACTACTATTATAAATACTATTCTTTTTTTTTTTTTCTTTTTTTCTTTTTTTTTTATAATAAGCTAAGTTTAATAGGACTACTACTACTATAACTACTACTATTTTTTTTTTTTTTTTATAACTAAGTTTAATAAAGCTAGATTATTACTACTATAACGTTAAAGATTAATATAAAATACAAAAAGGCGTTTAAGTTTTATCTACCTTAAGGCATAGTAAAGAAAGTATAATAAAATAAGATAATATTTAGATTTAAGACTATAACTTAAAGTAAGTAAGACGCTTATATTATATATAATAAAGGTAAGTATTAAGGATAGCACTAAACAAAAACAATTAAAGAAAGGATAGGTTTAGATAGTAAGATTATAGCAAAGTAAGCATATCTATTTAAGGTTACTTATTTACTTTTATGCTAATGCATATTAGTCTTTATATCCTTTTTACCTCTTTTCCTTACTAATATAAATGTTTTTAAGTTCTTTGTTAATAGTTTTCTTTTCCTTAGATAAACTATCTAAGCTAAACTATAGCTAAAGATATAATTAGATTTAAAGAAAGTAAAGAATAAAAGCATATAATATCCTTATTTTATCCTATATCCTCTACTTTCTTAGACGCTAAACTCTTACTATTAGACATCTCCTTATTAAACATCTTTTTATTAAATATCTCCTTATTAAACCTTTTTATTAGATCCCTTAACGTTAGTAGCATTATAAGCAACGCTCCTTAAGCAACTTAAATATCCCTTAAGCGTAGGACCTTAAAAGCTATAAATACTTCCCTTTTATATCTATACACTTATTACTAAATTAATATTAGCTTTTATAAATAGATCTATATTTTAAATTACTATATCTAAAAGGGCAATAGCTAGTTAAAATATATAAAATATATTATATCTAGTAAAAGCTACTATAATATATAAGCATATAATTTAAAGTAACTTTTAAGCGTCCTTTTTATTAACGTATACTTTATAATCTACCTAAGATTTAGCTTTTTATAAACACGCTTCTTTATATCTATATAACTAACTTATCTTTACCTTTAGTTAAACTACGCTAAAGAAAGGTTAAAAAAGTTATTAAAGTAGCTTTAATAGTAAAGCAAGATTTTCTAAGTATAATACGTTTACTATAAAAGCTATAAGCTTAGTAATAAGCTTAGCAATAAGCTTAGCAATAAGCTTAGTAATAAGCTTAGCAATAGGCTTAGCAGTAAGCTTAGCAGTAGATCTAGTAATAAGTATAGCAGTAGATCTAGTAAGCTTAGCAATAGGCTTAGCAGTAGATCTAGTAAGCTTAGCAATAAGCTTAGTAGTAGATCTAGTAGGTTTAGTAATAAGCTTAGCAGTAGATCTAGTAAGCTTAGCAGTAGACTTAGCAAGCTTAGCAGTAGATCTAGTAAGCTTAGCAGCAGGCTTAGCAAGCTTAGTAATAGGTTTAGCAGCAGGTTTAGCAGTAAGCTTAGTAAGCTTAGTAAGCTTAGCAATAGGTTTAGTAGTAGGTTTAGCAGCAGTAGCAGTAAGGCGCTGCTAACAATAGTAAGATTATAGACCTTAAGGGTATAAAGGCGTACTTTACGTACTATACTTATATAGAGCAGTAGAAGGCTAATTTTAGCGCTATAGGTTTTTAGTAAACGCAATAGATAATAACTTAATAGCTAATAACTTAATAGATAGTAATAAATAGTAATAACTTAATAGATATAGTAGTAATAGCAATATAGTGTTTCTTTGTCTTTAAATCTTATTTATGCTTATATTGCTTATTTATACTTAGTAATAATTAATAGATATATTATATTATTTTCTTTATAACTATATAAACTAATTAAAAGCAAGGATTCCTTATTAATTAACGTAATTATAAGCTAAATTAATTTTAAAGCAAGTTAAAGCTATACCTTATACTTTTATCTTTTATACCTATACCTTTATCTTAGACTCTTATCTTTACTTACCTTACTGCCTTTAATTAAAATAGTATATGTTAATAAAGATAAGCAAAAGCTATTGCTTTTTATAACTATTTTAAAGTTTATTATAGAAATAAGCGCCCCTTTTGCTATAGCCCTTTATAGTAAGAGGAGCAATAACGCGTTTCCTACCTAAGATTTTAACACGCTTTAAGAAAAGTTTACTTATAAATAATAGCTTAAAGGAATTTAATAATAAATATAATCCTACTAATAAAAGAAAGTTGCTTTAGCTAAGTAGGTATATTTATACGCTAAATGTATTAAGTAGCTCTTTTAGTAACTCTTTTTAATAGAAAAGTAACTTTAATTTATTAATCTTCTTAAGCTATTATACTATCTTATAAAGCTTAAAGAAAAAAAAACTAAGTAAAATACTAAGATAAAAGTCCTTAAAAGGTAGTTGTTTAAGATAAACTATATTTTAGTTCTTTTAAGTAAGATTAAAATAAAGTTTAAGGAGAACTAAAGGTTTAGTTAAGTACTTAAAGATACCTTAGATAAGGTTTCTAAGATATTAGTATAGGTTAAAAACATCTAAGGATAAGTTAGCTTATTAGTTATAACCTTTTATAATATAATAAGCTTTATAAACATAGCTACGCTTAAGGAGTTAGCTACTAAGCTATAAGCTTATAAGTTAAAGGTATCTACTAAGTAGCCTCTTTAAGTTTAAGTTTAAGTTAAAGAAAAGGATATTACTATAAAGAGCAACTTAACTAATATATTAATAAATAATATTAAGGTTAAGGATAATAACAATAATAATAATAAACTTTAATACTATTTACTATAAAAGTAAGAACTTTACTAAGGTTTATTACTTTTCTAAAGCTAATATCTTTAAACATAGTATTACTATTAAGCAAAGGCCTTAAATAAGAATAATAGCTGCCTTTAAGGATAAGGGCAATAGCAAGCTCTAAGGCTATTCGCTAAAACTCTTAAAGGTAGGTTTAAATAGTTCTTACCTTAAGTTGCTTTAAAGTCTTATATAGCTTCCTTTTGCTAATATTTTAACTTAATATAGTTTAGTTATAACTATAAGCAGAGTAGCAGGCTTAGTTAGCTATTATAGGTAAAGCGTAGCTATCTTATTAAAGAGCTTTCTAGTATAGTAGTTAGTAGGAAACAGCATAGGACTTAAGGAGGTCTTAGATCGCTTTAAGGATAGCAATGTTATATATATAATATTTCTATGCCTTAACTATACTAAGCAGTTAATATATTTCTATTTTCTTAATCTAATATAAAAGCTTTAACGCTAAAAATTTATACTTACTAAACAGTAAACGTTTAAGTTTAACTACTATGCTATAAAGTATAAACAGGACCTTTATAGTTTATAAAATAATCTTTTATCTTAAGAAGATCTTAAGGAAGCTTTTCTATGTAACTAAAGTCCTTTATAACAAGAAACAAGTACTTAGCAAGATCTTCTTCTTGCTAAAGGACCTCTTATTAACCTTAAAGAAGATCCTATTGTTAAGACCATGCACTAAGAGATGTGGCTTACGCTACTAGAGGTAGCTAAGCGGGGCAGTGCGGGGCTATGCAGGGCAAAGCAGGGCTAAGCGGGGCTACCCTAAAAGCTTATTAGCTAGGCACTTAAGAGAGATTAGTATTACCTCGAGATGTCCTATTTCCTTAGTATTTACTATATATTTAAGGATAGACTAAGGTAACGGTGTTCTATGTACTTAAGGGGCGCTATCCCCTACCTAGCTAGCGTCCTTTCTCTTATCCTTAGCTTAATACAATACACATAGTCCTTACCTACCCTATAGTCTTTATCTTCCTATACCTTTATTTTAACAGGTTATAAGCCTATAAGGAGACTTATAGGTATATCTTTATTTTCTTATTTAGGAAATAGCTATATTACGTAACCTAGCCGTAGCCTGTTAAATAGCTTACCCTAAAGGTAGCTATATTACGTAATCTACCCTATACCCCTCGCTATCTTAGATCGAACTACGTAACCTAGTTACGTAACTTAAAAATAGCACCTAAAGGCACCTTAACTCTTAACCTTATGCCTTATTACGTAACCCTAGATCACGTAATTAAAAGCCTACCCTATAACACGTAAGCACCGGCTAGATAGCTAGCGCATAGCCCTTATAAGGGGCAAGGTTTAACCTTAATTAAGTCCTTTAAGGGCTATAGCAGTTACATAATAGCATTACTAATCTAAGCTCTTAAATTAGTATATTAAGAGACGCTTTATAGGCTTAGGATACCTGCTAAGCTACCTTAGATAACTAGATTATCTATTTATTTAGAGAAGTATAGAAGTTAGTTAACTAGCTATAACAAAGGCTACTAGTTAAGGCTACTAGTAGCACTAGTAGTATAACCTTAGCTACCCTAAACGTTAGCTTTATCTAAGAAGCTTCTAAGAAGGCCTTAGTCTTTCTTAATTCGTTTAAATTAGCAGGACCTAAGAATTACAACTAATAGAAGCAGACCCTTACTATTATACTCTAGGCTATTAAATTTTAGGAATTCGTTAATAACCTAGCTTTAGCTAAGGCTATCTTAATAGCTAAAAAGGCTATACTCCTTATAATCTTAAGAGATAGCCTAGCTCTTAGTCTAGCCTAATTAATAGCTTAGATTAATAGCCCTACTTAAGCCTATCTTAAATTAGAGCGCTAATACGCTTATTCTACTTGTCTTAAGAGAAAAAGCCTTTATAAGGGCTTTTATAGCTTATCCTTTAGTAGCTACCCTAGAACGCTAGCTAACTTTAATACTAAATTTAGTAACTATCTAGCTTAGCTATCTATAGCTAAGGTTATTATCGCTGTTAAAGATTAAGTTAATTAGTATATAATAGCCTTATCTACCTCCTTTCTGCCTTAGGCAGAACGTATCTATAGTACTATTTAATCTATAGCAGCTATTAGCAGTAATCTAGATTAGATAAATCTTAGCTTAATTATAGAAGATATCTTTAACGAGACTTAGTATAAGAGATTATTAGCTTATTAAGCTGCCCTTAAGGCTTAATTACGTAACCCTAAGGGGCGTAATAAGAAAAAGAAGAAGGCTACCCTAGAGGCCCCTAAGCCTTAAGGTACCTCTAAGGCCCTAGTGCCTTATCGATAGCCTATAAGCTAAGGCTTAAGGCAAGGGCAAGGGCTAGGGCAAGGGTCTAGGCTAGGGCATAGCCCTAATAAGCCTACTTAACATTAAGGCAAGAGGCCTTATAAGCCTCTACAACGCCTACCTAGCAAAGCACCTATAGGCCTATTACGAGTTACTAGATTAGCTTTTACTGTATACGTAACCTTTAATCTTAATTTTAGTACCTTAGAAGATAACTTAGTAGCTCTTAATAAGTTAGCAATGCATAGCTTAGCTAATTGCCCCTTTAAAGCTAGCCTGCTATATAACATAAGTGCCTTAGTCTATATAGTTAACAATAAGGCTTTTTTTATTAACTATTAAGACGATAACAGCACCTTAGGCTACGTAATAATAAGCAGCAGGCCTATAAGGCCCCTTAGATCTAGCACAGCTACTTTTAACGTCTTAGTTAGCTATAACCTAGCTATATACTATAAGATCTACCTTCTTAGGGCCCTTTATTGCTTTAACGTAAGGCTTAATCTTATAAGTAGCTTAAGGTACTACTAATTAAGAGGCTTCTTTTTAAGGAATAAGCTAATAAGTTAGCAAAGGGCTATGCTAGCCTTCTTTAATTACTAGAAAAATAGGTTTTTCTTAACCGTTAAAGGCACTAAGACCCCTATAGTGCCCTTAAATCTAACGACTTACTATGCCTACCTTATACGCCTAAGACGCTAAGCACTAACTAATTAAGGCCTTCTATAGCTTAAAATAAGGCTTAAGCTACTAACGTAACAAGAGGCTAGTAGATATAAGGACCTTACTTAGCTATAGCCTTATTAGCAACGCTCTAAACCCCCTAAGGTCCCTACCTTATAGTAGACCCTAGATAATCTTATTTCTAAGGATCTAAGGGATCTTAGCATACTAAAGCTAGCCCTATAGGGCTATTAAGGCCTTAGGCTAGCCCTAGAGCCTTATTAAGAGCTTCTTTAAAAAGCCTACTTATAGTACCTTAGGCTAGGCTATCTTAGCCTAAGGCTTATAAAGAAGATAGGGGTTATCTTAGCTAGCATGCTTAATTTCTAGCTAATTAAGGAGTAGGATTTCGTCTGCCTACCCTACATTAAAGGTAAGACCGTTAAGAAGCTAACTACTAACCCTATAGCTAGCTTGCTGCGAGCCTTTAACGTTATTAAAGGAGATATCTTTTAGATTAAGCCCCTACCCTATAATTAGCAGCCCTACGGCCTGCTATTAGTTAACTATAAGACCTGCTATTAATAGGTTATCTAATTAGTTGATAAAAGTAAGGCAACGATAACTAAGGCTATTTAAGGCTACTTTAAGGCCTTAAAAAACTGCTACGGCTATTACCCTATACGCTTCTACTATAACAGCAGTAAGGAGATTACGACTACCCTATAGGAGTAGCTACAGAATAAGGGTATTTCTTTTTCTATTAGTACGCCTTATACGTATAAGCAAAATAGCTTAGCTAAGAGATCTATTAGGGTTATCCTTAATAGACTTAAAGCTACGATAATAGGCTTTAGCTTACCCTATACCCTCTAGAATTACGTTATCTAGGATATATATAACCTTGTTAACGCTATAGCAGCTACTAATAGGGATCTTATAGCATAGGAAAAGCTTTATAATAACGTTATCTAGCTAGCTTAGACTAATAAGCTAGATTTATTGTATTTCTAAGCCTTAAAGGCTTAATACGAGATCCTTATTTTAAAAGAACGTTAAGCTAAGGGCTATAAGCTAGCCCTATGCACTAAGGCAGGGTACCTAGTCTCTATCCTAGGTTATAATACCTACCTCGTCTAGCTACCTAATAGGCGCCTTATCCGTTAAACTAGCTAAATCTAGCTATTTAAAGCCTAGCTTTTAGCTAAGGTACCTATTAGAGGCCTAGATTTAGATAACTTAGGCTTAGGGAGGGTATCTCTAGGTCTAGCTCTAGCCTATAGCCCTTCCTCTAGCCTAGCCCTACTTATAGCTCTAACCCCTTAGCTAAAGCCTGCACCTAAAGTTATTAACCTTACTAATAAGGCTTTAAGCCCTAAGTTACTTAATCTAGCTATACGTAACTATCTACGTAACCTACTTAATTAAATAGACCTTAATCTTATCTTAGCTACCTTAAAAGCTAAGAATAAACCTACCCTATAAGATAAGCCTTGTACCTTTTAAGAGGCTTCTTAACGCCTTAACGCCCTAGCCTAGCTAAAGGCTATAGCAGCTAAATTTTAGCAGCTATTATTCTAAGACGTTTTTACCTTCTAGCCTTAGAATAACCTTCTCTTAAGCTATTAACTAATAATAAGCTAGCTTATCTTTAAGCTTAAAAAGGACTAATATAAGCACGTAACTAAGCATAAGGCTAAGCTTATAGCTTAAGGCTTTTAGTAAATCGAAGGCCTTAACTATACTAATACCTTTGCTTCTATAGCTATGCTAGTTACGTAGTAAGTCCTCTTAGCCTTAGCTATAGCTAAAGGCTAAGAAATTAAGCAGATTAACTTTATAAGGGCATTTTTAAACAGAGACCTTAAAGAAGATATCTTTATTTAGCTTTTAGAGAGCTTTAATTAGTTTATTTAGTAAGCTAATCCTAAGACGATAACTAAGCTAGCTTAAAGGGGCTATTTAGCTACCTTAGAGCCCTTAGATTAAGCTATTTAGCTTAATAAGACCCTCTATAGCCTTAAACAGTTATTTCGTAAGTAGCAGCAAGCCTTTAATTAGGTAGTAGCTACCCTAGACTTTAAGCTACTAGCCTTAGATTTAGCTGTCTTATATAATTACGTAATAGGCATCTTTATAGTTACCTACATCGATAACTGCTTCCTAATTAGTCTAAGCCTAAGGCTAATTAATAAGACGAAAAAGGCTTTTAATAGGATCTATAAGATAGAAGATAAGGGCTTAGCTACCTTATTCCTAAGGGTCTATATTACCTAGGATACTAGAAAAAGGATTATCTAGCTATCCTAAGAGCACTTTATAAAAGAAGCTCTTAAAAGGTTTAATTAAGCCTTAGCCTAGCTAGCTAACACACCCCTTGTGCCTTAGCTAGTTACGTGCCTAAGGGACTCTTTACTACTTATAGCTAATAAAGCTAAGCTATATTAGGCTATTATTAGCATAGCTATCTATCTAGCTATATAGACTTAACTAGATGTAGCTTTCGCGGTCTAATTTCTAGCATGCTATTTCTAGCTACCTTATAAGGAGCACCTCTTAGGGGCCTATAGGCTATTAGCCTATCTTAAGAGCACTAAGTCTTAGGGCATTAAATACGCTATTTAAGGCCTATAGCGCCTTATAGCTTATTGCAATAGCAACTTCGTAGGAGATAAAGGTACTAGCAAAAGTACCTATAGATACGTTATCTAACTAGCTAGAGGCCCTATAAGCTAAAAAAGCAAAAGGGCTAGCACTATTGCCTTATCTACCTTAGAAGCTAAATATATAGCGATTACAGAGGCTACCTAAGAGCTTAAGTAGTTAGCTAGCTTATTATATAAGATAGACTAGAATATTAATTTTCTAGTTACTTTATATAATAACAATAAGCAAGCTATATCTACTGCTAATAACCTTACCTTATATAGCTATATAAAGCATACGCTAATTAAGTTTAGCTATATTAAAGAGAAAGTTTAAGAGCAGCTAGTTACCTTAGAGTAGATTAATATAGAAGGCAACGTAGCTAATAGCTTTACTAAGCTACTAACTAAGCTATAGCTAGCCTTATTCTAGAAGGGCCTATATAGACTACTATCGGCCTAGCCCTTTAAATCTTACGTAGTTAATTACGTGTACCCTTATTAAGGAAGCTAGGCTAATCTCGCCTAGCTAAATAGCCCTTATCTAGGGCTACCCTGTAGCTCTAAGGCAGAGCTACCCTATAGCCTTTAGGGGTTAAGAACCCTTAGTTAGTATAATAACACCTTAATAAGGATGTTAACCCTTAACGACCCCCGCCGGTAGCTTAACTATTACTTACTAAAGTAGTTACTAAGCTTACTAAGGCTCTTACTAAGCCCTTAGCTTATTATAAGGACAGCTTCCCTTAGTAAAAGCCTTATACTAAGCCCTTAACCTAAGATTAAAGGCATCTAAGCTACCTTAAGCCTTAGGCCCTTTTAAGAAGGGATCCTCCTCTGTAGAGAAGCTACCCTAGAGGCAGAAGCTGCTAACATTTACTTTACAGAAGTAGCTAAGGCTTTACTCTAGCTAGCTAGCTTAGATTATTATAGCTCTAGCACCGGCTCTAGCACTAGCTCTAGTACCTGCTCTAGCTATAGTACCGAGTCTAGCTCTAGCTCTAGCTATAGCTTAAGCCCTTTAGCAGCTTAACCTTAGCTTTATAAGGCACTTACCTTAAGCGTATACTAAAGGCTAGCATTAGAGTTACTTAACTTATTACATAGCTCGCTAAGCTTAGGCCCTTTTAATAGGTACGAAAAGCTGCCTATAGAGACCCTTTATAAAGCTCTAAGGCTTACCTTAGAGGAGATACGCTAAGAGGCTTAAGACTAGCTTAAAGACTAATAGCTTTATACACTAGAAAAGGACCTATTTAAGCCTCTAGAAGGGCTAGCTACCTTATACATAAGTAAGGGCATAACGTAGAGCTTTAATAATTAGCTGCAGCAACCTATATACTAATTAAGCTACCTAAGCTATATAAGCTATTTAAGCTTAGCCTTAGATTAATAAAGGCTGCTACCTTATAGGCCCTTATATAAGCTAATAAGTATAAGCTTTAAGATACCTTACCTTATGCAGCTAAGCATTAAGGGGAGTGTTAAGACTATGCACTAAGAGATATAGCTTATGCTACTAAAGGTAGCTAAGCAGGGTAGTATAGGGCTATGTAAGGCAAAGCAGGGCTAAGCAGGGCTACCCTAAAAGCCTATTAGCTAAGCACTTAAGAGAGATTAGTATTACCTTAAGATATCTTATTTCCTTAGTATTTACTATATATTTAAGGACAGACTAAGGTAACGGTGTTCTATGTACTTAAGGGGCGCTATCCCCTACCTAGCTAGCGTCCTTTCTCTTATCCTTAGCTTAATACAATATACATAGTCCTTACCTACCCTATAGTCTCTATCTTCCTATACCCTTATTTCAACACCTATAAAACAAGGACTATACAGTTAAGAGTATCCTTATGTTTAAGATAATCTTATACGCTTTAGTAACCTCTTATAAGTTATAAAGAAGGTCCTATAACACAAGGACTAGTAAACAAGGACTCTTTTTGTTTAAAAAGCGCTCTTTTAAATTATAAGGACGTCCTTTTTATTAAAAAGAAGATATTTTAGTTTAAGAGGATCTAAGGAGGAGTCTTACGTTAAAAATATATCTTATATCTTAAGATTTTTTTATAATTAAGTGCCTTTTATAAGGTAAGATAAAATTTAAATTAAAGGATAATCTATTTTTATAAGAGCATTTAGACCTGCCTTAAGAGCACTTTTTTTAGCTAAGGAGGTTACAGCGTCCTAAAAGAGCGTTTTTATAAGGGTCCCTTTTATAAAATAAGACCCCCCTTAGACACTAACCTTACGCCTCTAAAGGGGGATCCTAAGGAAGAAGAATTACATCCTACGGACCAGATTCTTAGTCCTAGTACGCGAAATAGCTCCTTACTTAGCTCCTAAAAAACCCCCCCCGGCCTCGTAGGTAGATAGCAGTACTTGTACTTGGACTTGTACTTGTACTTGTACTCCGTACTTGTACGTGTACGAGTACCTACTAGTAGTACTCCGTACCCCGTACGAGAGGCTCTGGTGGACGTTGAAGGTTGGGGCGCAATGGCTGGCATCGTCAACCTTCACGGGTTGCGTCTTTCGCCAGGACGGCTTGCTTACAGAAGAAATGGCGGTCATCGCAGCTCAGCTGGACAGGAGCTCTCGTGCTTACTAGTACGGAGTACAGTGTCGGATCAACGGAGGACTGACGCAGAGGTGAGTCGTGGTACTCCGTACTCCGTACTAGGTACCTGTACTAGGACAACTGCACGCCATGGAGCTCGAAGTTGGGGGGCACTCGTTCTCTCCGAGCCGCCACGCCAGGAGGTACCGCTACTTCGCATCGTCCAACCTCGTCCACTTCGCTGCTCCTCCTCTTTTCCCTTCTTCTCAGGGCTCCTCTCCCTCCTTCACCTCTTCCTCCCGAGCATCCCATCCCCCCCCCCCAATCCCCCCCC
>NIGD01000001.1:6357472-6377900 GCA_003055185.1 Escovopsis sp. TC
TGTCCTCCATGTCCTCCATGTCCTCCATGTCCTCCATGTCCTCTACCTTATCCTCCGTCACGACCCCCGTACTCGTACTTGTACTCTCACTGACGCAAATATTAGAAACGATGATCCTCCGCGGTACCGGGGGGAAATGGTGAATGGGAAAAAGCCATGGGGTGAGGCGTGAGGCGCACGGTGTAGGGGGGGGGGGGGGGGGGGGGGGTGGGGGGGGGTGAGTGGGTGTGGGGGGTGGGGGGGGGGGGGGCGGCGATCCGGACATGCGTCTCACGCGCAATTTCGCTTGGTGGCTCGTATTTGTCCAGAAATCTCCGGGCCTTGGAGTCTGACAGCGCCTTGGCGATAGGCTGTCGTCATTGTGTTGCATTCTTCTTCGTATTTGAATGACGTCTTTGGAAAAATGGAGCCGTGCTTTGTCTGTATAGGTACAAGATTTCTTTCAACCTCTTGAAGATGGCGCGCTCGTTCTTGAGATTTCATGGCCTTCCCCTTTTTGCATGATATGTTTGCGCAGTCGGAGGTAAATTAGGTACAGATGACGAAGGAGAGGAGGACAGGTAGTAGACGTGTAGGAACAAGAGGGGGGTGGCTGAGCATGGCACCTCGTGAGAGTAAGTACGAGGGAATAGGGGATGGAGGCGTATCGGGGTAAGAGCGAAGAAAAGGGGGAAGAACGGGAAGACCGTGCTAGAACAGACTGAGGAGCTCCTCGACGTATCGCCTCGTATCGACCCCTATGCCCTGCACGAGCCGCCCGTCGCTGGATCCGGAGCCGTCGTCGCTGAGCAGGTACCCCACATGGTCGCTCGCTCTCCGGATCAGGTAGATCTCCTTCGCCGGCGGAGCGCGGGGCCTTGCGCGAGGCCCAGGGGAGCGGCTGGCGGTGCGACGGCTGCGCTGGTCCGTGGACGCGAGCGACGAGGCGGAGCTGCGGATGGAGTCGTGCTCGAGGATCACGGAGAGGTTCATGTTGCTGTTGCTGCCGTTGATGTTACTACTACTTGTCATGCTGCCGACGTGGAAGCCCGCGGCGCTGGCGCTCGAGTTCTTGCGCGGCCGGTGCTGCTGCTGCTGCTGCTGCTGCTGCTGCTGCTGCTCGGCGTGCCGGATGCGCGTCCAGACGATCCACCACCCGCGGCTGGTCTTAAGGGTGCGCTCGAGGTCGGTGGGCCGCGCGCGCGTGCTGAAGTGGATGTTGAGGAGGTTGATGTGCGTGCTGACAGCGTCGGCGCGCGACCATGCCGCGGAGCTGGTGTTGCCGTCGCCGATGGTGGCGGCGCTGCTGTTGGTATAGGAGGTGCTGATGCTGCTGTTGTAGTTGTTGCTGTTGTGATTGGGGTTGTGGGTGGTGCTGCCGCCGTTGTCGGGGAAGTACGGGTCCGGGATGTTGGGAATGGTCGAGTGGACGGTCAGCGAGGCCGGGTCCCAGACGACGTCGTAGATGCTTCCCGAGGAAGGGGGCCCCGAGTCCGGCCGCCCCGGGCGGAACTTGGTGGATGCGAGGAGGGGCCTGCGCAGCGGTGCGAGCTGGTAGTGGAGGGAGCGGTAGAGCGAGTCCCAGGCCAGGGAGTCGGTGCGCAGGCGGAAGAGGAAGGTGAACATAAAGGGGCGGTTGACGTAGACGACGACGCGGAGCTTCTCGACCCCGCTGGCGGGAGAGTCTGGGTCCGCGGCATGCTCATGGATGCCCGGGAACTGCCACAGCGCGGGGTCCACGGCAATTTCTCCTCCTCCTCCTCCTCCTCCTCCTCCCCCTTCTTCTTCTGTTCCTGCTGCCGCTGCGCCGGGCTGCACCTGGTCCTCGTCCTCGTCCTTCTCCCTGTCTCCGTCCTTATCCCTCTCCGTCTCCTGGTCCTTGTCCTCAATCTCGTCCTTGTCCCTCTGCTCGCCCTCGTCTTTCTCCTTGCCCTTCTCCTTTTCCTCCTCCTTATCCTTCTCTTTGTCATCTGTGGTGGTGGTGGTAGTACTGCCAGGCTCGAGCTCGACATGGACGGTTCGTAAGACTGTGCGGGAGTTGCCGTCTGCTACAAGTTTCGGCCCTGGGAGATCCGGGCTCGATTCGCGGTCGCTCGGGGGCTCTTCCTCGATCTCGCCCCTGAGGCCGATGAGGTAATGACCGGCAGACTCGTGCAGAGACGGCGGCCTCTCCGACATGCTAAGCCGTCTCGCGGCTTCTGCGTCTGCGTCGGCAGGTCTCTTGGGCACCGTGTTGCTCATCAGAGAGCCTGGCAGAGACCAGTACGAGCCGTAGCCCAGCGTCAGATAACTGACCAAACTCCCCTGTCTTTCATGCCCCGAGGCGGCCTGCGCCATCCCCTCTGCCGCAGGCATTTCCGCAGGTACCGCTGCAGGTGCCGCGACATCATCGGCGTCGACGGCTCCCTCGTTCGGCGTGGTGGCAGCAGCGCCCGCGGGCGAGTCATCCTTGGAAGTAGCTTCCGATGGTTTTGGCGTCATGTTCGACGCCGATCCAGACGGCTTAGCCGCACGACGCCGGCTTCGGCGCGTCGTCGTCGGGCTCTCGATCACACCGTACGCGTGCTCGCCCCACGTATACAGGTCCTCCATCCAGTGGGCCACGTCCCGGAGCGACCTCCGCGACAGCGCCCCCGTCCCCGTGAATATCACGCCGTCCTCGACGCTGGGCTCCCTGCCGCTGCCCATCCACGGCTCAGGCGAGGCCCCCGCGTCGGGGGTCTCCTCCCCGAAGCGAGACACGACCAGGTCGACGAGCCCCTCGATCCGCCCAATCAGGCCCTCGAGCACCTCCCTCTCGCCGCTGCCGCGCTCCTCCTCGCCGACGCCGACGCCGAGCTCGCCGGACGCGGCGACGTTGATGCCCCCGAAGACCTGGCGGATCGGGTTGCCGTGCAGCATGACGCTCCAGGTGGACAGGAAGAGGTCCCAGTAGCGGCCTAGGATGGCCGTGAACCTCGCCCGGCGGCAGCGGTGGTACAGATTGCCGAGAGAGGAGTCGTGGTGGAGGAGAAAGATGCCGTGGGCGCGCAAGAGGTCCTGGAGCAGCAGCTGGGCGGGCTTCATCTCCCTGGTCGTGTACTCGAATCTCTCCTCGGGCCTCTCCCCGGGCTTGGTCGGCAGCCGGGGGGGGAGCGGGACCTTGTTAAGATCGATGCTCTACACGCATCAGTTGGTATCATTTCCCCCTCTCTGTGTGTCTCCCACTCTCTTTGCGTCACTGCTTTCCTATCTAAGATCACCAACAAGGGAGAAAGGAGGACTTCATGTTGACAAGACTCACGGCCAAGATCCACCATCCGGGCTCGACCTCATGGGCCACCACCCTCGACTTCTGCGTATCGATCGCATCCACCGGCGCACCATCCGAGAAGCCCCGGCTGAAGCTCACCATGCCCTGCGCGAGGCCAATCTGCCTCAGCCGCTCGTGCCGCTCCTCCTGCGAGACATCATCCGTAGGACGAGCCCTCGGCCGCCGCTTCCTCCGCGATGTCGACGATGTCGTCGCCTGCGAGCTGATGGACGCGTAGTAGACGATCTGGTCGTCGAGCGTCTCGTCCGTGCTCCCGAGCGAGGGGTTGAAGATGGCGAGGAAGCCCAGCTGGGCGGGGACGATGCCGCCGCCGCTCGTCGATGCCGCTGCCATGGCTAAGAGTGACGGACTGCTCCCGTCGGCTTCGGATCGTTCATCAAGGTTGGGAGCGGGAGCGGAAGCGGGGGCGGGAGTGCCAGCTGGAGGGAGACAGCTGAAGAGATCGGATCGTATGCCTACGCCCGATGGCGGATGGGAGGTTGCGTCATCCGCGGTGCAGGACGGCACGGGTCGTTGCGCGATCTGGGACAGACGTCCGGCTCTCTCTGGGGGACGCCGCGGTCATGCAAGGCCATGCGAGGGACCCTGTCGTTGCGGACAGAATGCGATCCATCGACGACTTCTGAGGATGCACGTCGAGGATGAAGTACGAGCGACGACCGTTGGAAGATGCAGCTTGCACGATGGCGATGATGCATCATTCAGTCTGAAGTCGCCTCTAGGGTAGCTCAAGCTGCTGTCAAGATGTACAGTGCGTAAACGGCTGGTCTAGCAAGTTTTCATACGGAGTACAAGATACATTGCGAAGGCCGTTACTCGGCAACGCCCTTCGTTGTTGACTTGGGGGTCATGGACACGAGCATTCAGGGGCGACTTTTCACTTGAGGTTTCTGCAGATATTGACGTCCATTGACATATCGTATGACAATAAGCAAAAGATGCAGATAATCAAAACGTAACAGCCATATCTGCCACAGATCACCCCTCAGGAAACCCCAGCTTCTTGCCCGGCCCCTGCCATGATAGGCCATCACGGAGACCCCTTCTCAATGATAGAAAGCTCATCACTCTCCTCCGCCTCGCCCTTGAGCACCTCGTCGCGATTTACCGTTGGAAACCGTAAATACCTCGCCTTCATCTGCCGCTTCTGCACCCAGAGCCACAGGTAGTACAAGATAAAAGTCGCCGCCGTGAGCGCGACCGTGATGACCCAGTACAGGCCGAACTGCGGCGTCGTGGGCACCCCGATGCCCCGCGTTCCGGGCCTCACAGTGTCCCACCTGAACATCGGAAGCGCCAGCAGCGCCGAGACAAAACTCCCCGGGAGGAAGAACATGGTGACGATGGCCAGCGTCTTCATCGACGTCGAGTCGCGGAAGCTGTGGATCGCGAGCTCGTGCTGGGCTTTGGACAGCTTGATGTTGGCGATACTGTCGTTCTTGGACACGAGGCCCGCAAGCTGTTCAGATTGTCAGCATCATGCGGAGTCGTGTGGAGGGGAAAAGGGGGGGGGGGGGGCTTTTGACTGGATGGCTTGTACTGTGCACTTACCGCGCTGATTTGGACCTCGACACGCTTCTCCATGTAGTTCATCTCGATCTCGAGCGCCCCGAGTCTCGACCGGAGATGCTCCACATGCTCCTCCAGATAGCGGCGGCCCTGACTCGATCCCTCGTACCCATTCGTCACGCCCAGGCCGGCAGCTTGCTGGTGCATAAAATCAAGGAGCACCTCCACCATCTTGCCCTTCCTCGCCGCGCTGGCCAGCTGCGTCGCGCACCCGCTCGCGTCGGCGGACGCCAGCGCAAACTGCTTGGTCGCCTCGGCGACGTCGTCGTGGCTGAGCTCGATGCTCTTGAAGTCGTGATGTCCCGTCAGGGACTCGATCACTCGCACCCTGTCCAGTACCGTGGTCTCGGTCGCGTGGATGCTCATGATCAGCAACAGGCTGAATAGCATAGAAGGGATCATGCCCGTGTGATAGAGATCCTTGTCCCATTGCAGGGCAAACAATCTGCCCAGAATCTTTCCCGTCCCCATTGCCGTGAATGGCTTCGTTATCCTCTTCTGCTCAGCATTTTGCACTCCGACTAGCATCGATTCTTCTTTCGCTGCCCTCGTCCGCCCAGCGCTCTGCAGCCCGATGGGCTTGGATCCCTTGTCTCCTTTTGGCCCATCTTTCTGCACGAACATCAAACCCTGCGTGAGGAAGTCGTATGGCCGATCTGGGTGCGGGGCATGAGACCAGACACAGACGAGTTTTGGAGCGAAGCAAAGTGCGTATGTCCGGAGTTCGGGTTGCTCTTCCGAGTGAGGGATGGCCGACGCCCCGATCTTGCAGCTCTGGGCGTATTTGTAGGCAAGCTCGAGCCCAAATTCTTGCACGAGAGCCTTGAGCGACTTGATCTCGAGGAAGATCTGGTTCTCTTTGATGTTGACGTTGACCTTGATGAAACGAAAGACAAGGGTCTCTTGGCTTTCTGACCCAGACTCTGTGTCGACGCGGGACCGTACCGCGAGCCAGCTGTCCAGCTTCCTTTTCTCTGTGATGTGCGTGACCTTGCCTGTCTCGTGGTTGAGCCATCCCTCCGTGACTTCGAATTCCAAGTCGTCTGAGTGTGTGACCTTGGGCGGGATACCCAACAACTGAGCGGAACCCAACGTTCGGTAAAGTTCGTCCATCGTGGACAATAGCCGAAAACTCGTTTCACGCCCGGATGTTGGTCAGGGTTGGGAAGGGGATGGTTGGGGGGCAGAGCAATGTAAAGCAATGAGGATCCAAACTTCAAAAGGCGCCGGTAGATTTGACGGGTCAAGAAGCGTCATCCGGCAATGCCAAGGCTTCGCGATGCCATGCCTGACTCGCGCGGCGCGCATATATTTAATCACCACATTCTACTCCGTACTCCGTATATACTACCAGGCAGGCAGTGAAGACAACCCCGCTACAATGAATGCAGCCCTCCGAGGGTTTCGCGGCATGGCGCATCCCAGATGCCAGAGGGGACAATGGCTCAGGGAACCCGATTCGGCAAGCTGGGCGTTCAGGCGCCCATCCCACCGCAAGACCGCCTTAGACCCGTCCGTCCTGAGCAAGGTGCGTGATCGCAAGTCCTTGAAGCGCTGCTCTGGAATCGACTCAGGCTGACTTTTGCCGCCGCGGCGCGCTTCATTGGTGACAGCCGGGAGGAAGGATTGCCGCATTCTTCTTTCGGTGGGCGCAGTCCAGGTCGGGAGGTCACATGCATAAGTGCTCTGTACTCCGTAGCGGGTGGCTATTTGAGGCCGCCAGGGTTCGCGAGTGAAATCGCTTGCCGCTGATGGTCTCGATGCAGTGTTGGCGTCATCAGCTGGGTCTGACAGTGGCTGGAACGATCTCTTTGATGGTCCAGGACCTCCATAAGCATCGTGGGCTTGTATGATCTGACAGGCTTTCAGAGTGCAAGCTGCTCACCATCCTCGCGGTCGCAGGAGCACGAGGTCACAGCCCACCGGCTTGACTCTGTGTTCAGTCAGTTCCTCTTCCCTTGCCACGCCCTTTCTACGTTGGAGATTTCCGTCGCGCAGCGGCTCGAGGCCGGAATCCATGTATCCACGATGACCATCCGACCCGATTCGTCGGCATTGTTCCCGTGCTTCGTGGAGGTTGGACGTCCATCCGGACTCTCATCGGCCGGCAGAGGCCTGTTGAAGACCGAGAGAGACTTTCGGGCCATGACCCTCGTCGGCGTATCTCTTCTTTTCGTCGCGGTAATCTCGATTCGGACCGGCAAGATTGCGGCACATTTGGCCTTGGTACTGGTATGAGCAGTGGCCTTGGGGGGGGGGCAGGGCTCGACAGGCCTGAATCTCCACATCCCGTACTCGGAAGTCATGAGCTTGGAAGTTTTCATGGTCCCGGCTGAGTGGATGTCTGTTCACTCCCTGCAGAGAATTCCTTGCCAGCATGTGTCCTTGCTTTCGATTCCTCTTCATGTGTACGTACTAGTAGTACTTGCTCAACTCCCTACAAGTAGTAGTAGTACGAGTACTCCGTAGTCACAATGGTTTGTGACCATGACGGCTTCCCTTCAGGCCCATGCTGCAGAGCTTGCATTGAAAGCTGCTAGAGACCTCAAGGCCCAGAATCAACCCGCGAGAGAGGTCGTGCTCGGAAGATGCGAGCCGATATGCAGCTCCCCCAACAATCAAGAAGTGCGGACAGGGACGGGCCGCTGGGCATGGAGGAGAGAGGAAGCTCGCAACGGCAATGGAGCCCTCTCACGGGCCAATGAAGAAGACAGCTGGAGCCCATACGTCCACCTCCGTCGCTACTCGGAAAAAGGGTGAAATCTCCTTGTTGACTGGGCATGAACTGTGCAGGCGGGCTGTGCTTCGTATCCCGCCAGGGGTTGTGGATGCCGCCAAGGTGAGGGGACGCCAGGTGGAGAAGATGGTGGGTAGAATACGGAGTACGGAGTAGAAGATTCGAGGTTTCTTGGAGCTCGCAGATTGACGCTCGACAATCCGATTATATAAGCGACTCCGTACGGAGCATCGAGAACATGAAACTCCACGGGACCTCCGAGTCTCTGGCAACTCTGAGCCACTAGAGTAGCACTTCTACCAGTCGGAGAATGTACAAGTACTCCGCAGTACTCGAGGTATAGGGGATCTCCTAGCAGGAGACACGCGGCCTGGAAGGTGCGTCGGGCGCCGCGATTGGCCGGTTCTCGCTGAGCCGCGACTTCCCAGCTCGCCCTCTTGATCGGGCCCTGAAGCACGTGCCAGAATCAGGCGCCGGCCGCGACTTCCTCCCTTGATTCCTCGCTCTAGTGCAATCCCGCTGACGACCCGGAATGCCCCCGCTCGATACCTCGAGATACCTCCACCATCCATTCCATCCATCCCTTTTGCCCATGTACAATGGAGGTGATCCGCCGTCATGGCAGATGGAATCCACGATGAGCAAAATTGCAGTGAAGACTTGAGAATCGAGAATCAGGAGCATCAATCATGCGGGGTCCAATGCGTCGCAGTGATGATCTGACGCCAGCGGTGCTCCTTACTTGTAGTAGATGCAGTAAGCGGAACCTGATACCTGCCTTCTACCTGGCGACTCCGCAAATTAGAGGATCGCGAGCTGCAGGTCGCTGCAAGACACCTCCAGTGCTTGCCGCAGAGATCCCACAGGCGCCTCTGGTCTCTGACAGCCCCTGCCGCGCAGCTGAAACAGCGACCCAGCACGCTGTCGTGTTTCTCAAGGCTGAACATTTCGTGTCCCTCTCTCTCGTGTCTTGCTTCGATTGCAATTCCAAGTCTGCACGGGAGTACACGGAGTTTGGAGCACGAAGTACTACATGTACTCCGTACTGGCCGCAATGTCTCGAGGAGGTACCCGAATTCCCTGCTGGGTGCCACTTGCCTCTGTTCAGTCCTGCTTCGGCACATCATGCGCCTCGCTCCTTCCCGTGCTTCGCGGCGTCGACAGGGCTCCAGGGCTCCTTCATTCTTTTCTCTGCCAGGTTCCTTCCTTCTTCGATCCGCGCAAATTCGTCCCCATTTCCTATTCCAGACTCTCTCTCCTCCTCCCCCCCCTCCTCCTCCTCCTCCTCCTCCTCCTCCTCCTCCTTCTGCTCCCTCTCCTCTTCATCCCCTCCCTCTCCTCTTCATCCCCTCCCTCTCCTCTTCATCCCCTTCCCCCTCCTGTCACTCCTCCTCCTGTCACTCCTCCTCCTTCTCCGCGTCCTCACGCCTCCACCTCCTCCACCTCCTCATGGTTATCCTTCTCCACCTTAGTTTTTTATTTTCCCCCTCCAGATATAGTGGGTGCAGTCCACCTTTTTCCTTTTCCTACTCTTCGGTTTGCTCTCATGCCATAAATTATTTTCCCCGGTCCCATCTTCCGGAACACGCATTCAGCTTCACGTCCTGGCCGCTTCCATCATCCAAGTACCTCCTTATACTCCGTACTACGCCCAGCTGGAAACACCTCCAGGGCTGGTAGCAGGTGAATCGCCATCTCAATGTCAGGCACTATGGAGCAGCTCAACGGCCTTTGGCGCAGCATGCCCAGCATGCCGTCGTTCAGGAAGACCCCCGGCCCGAGTACGACAGGCATGACGGGCACCTGGGAACGCATTCATCTGCCCCCGATCCCTCGCTCATCGCACTCGGTCAACGTCATCTCGGGCTGCGCATATGTCTTCGGCGGTGAGACGGGTTCCGACCAGCCCGTCGACAACGACATGCATGTGATTCGGCTACCACACAGCAGCGCTGGCGCTGATTTCTTCACAATCCCCGCCAAGGCGGATCCGACCGTTCTCAAATCCGGCCAGGAGACTCCGCAGGGCGGGTCTCCGAGAGACTCTCTAGTATCGTCTCCCGGGGAGAAGCATCTCGACCAAATGTCCCTCGGATCCCTCGAGCCATCGGAAACCGCCGAGACTGCCAGCGAGGACGGCGGCGACGACTCCAAGAGCGACACACGAAGCGAGACCAAGAGCGTCAAGAGCGTCAAGAGCATTCGCAGCATCAGGAGTTTCAGGAGCTTCTCAAGCGGCAGCCATTCCAGGAGCAGCAGCACCACCCGCTTCAGAAGCAAGGGAAAGGGACGTGCCATCGAAATCCGACCCATCTTGCCCGACATCCCGCCTCCCCGCGTTGGCCATGCGACAGCTACCATCGGAGCCAGGATCTTCGTCTTTGGGGGTCGCGGCGGCCCTGACATGAAGCCCTTGGACGAGGGGGGCCGAGTCTGGATTTTCGACACACGATCTCGGGCCTGGTCTTTCCTTGACCCCGTGCCAGCTGTCAAGGGCGGTGCTATTATCCCTCACCCTGCACCTCGAAGCTGCCATGCCGCCACAGCGACGGACCGGCCTCGAGATTTCCCACCCGCGCCGCGTAGGAAGGCAGACACCTGGTCGGAGTGGGCGCTGGGGGACACGACCAAGACCGGCATCCCCCAAAACCCTGTTGTCGGCCACGTCGCCGAGGACGCTATTGACGAAGAGTCAGATGGATACGGGACTGTTTTCGTTCATGCCGGCCGTCTCGAGAACGGCGAGCGGACCAGTGATCTTTGGGCGTTTGATGTCCGCTCACGGACCTGGACAGAGTTTCCCTCGGCGCCCAGTCCCGCCAGAGAGGGGCCATCCATCTGCATCAGCAAAGGCCGTCTCTACCGATTCGGTGGCTTCGACGGCCAGAGAGAGCTTGGTGGCCAGCTGGACTTGCTACCAATCAACGTCGAGATGCATGACGATGGCGCATCGAGGGGCGAGGTATGCATTCGTGCGGGTGGCAGCTGGCAGACCATCCACGAAGAGGCTCGAGAACCCACCTCGTCCCCATCGCCGCCATCCCGTCCGTCTTCACCCGAATCACCGTCTGAAGCATCTCGCAGCTGGCCCGAACCACGCAGCGCATCCTGCCTCCAAGCCGTGACCGTGGGGGGCGCCACGGAGTACCTCATCTTAACGATGGGCGAGAAGAGCCCCTCCCACGTCGACGAGCACGAAGCGGGCGGCGCCAGTTTCTTCAGCGACGTCTGGGTATACCAGGTGCCGCAGCCGACCACCACGGGATTCACATCGACCGTCTTCCAGGCCATGGCCCGCAGGAAGGGGGAGGGCCGGTGGACGAGGGTATCGATGACGCCGCATGATGACGAGATATTTGAGATGCCCAGGGCGAGAGGATGGCTGGCGTGCGCGCCGATGACGGACCTTGAGGATGCGGGCATCCTGGTCTGGGGCGGCCTGGACGAGAACAGCAGGCAGCGCGGGGAGGGATGGATCCTGCGCCTGGGCAATCGGGACACGCCGAATGGGAATTCATGAGCCACGGCATTTTTCATCTCTCTGATTTTTTATGATTCATTTTGCAACACCTGACCGACTCTATTCGGCTTGCTTCTTTTTTTTTCTTTCTGCCTTTTTTCCCGGGGAAAACTTGTCCAAGTCTGGATGTGGGTCTACAAATGCCCCCCCCTCCCCCTTTCCCCCCCTTTTCTTCTTTCTTTTCAAGCAGAGTGCACGCAGACGTCGCGCCTCACATGAGTCTTTCATTTGTGTCATCGTTGGATCATCAAAAGCAGACAATGAACTTGCATACGGGTCATTTTTGAGGTATTCTTCCGAGGATCGCATGCGTGATGAGTGATGAAGATTGGAAATGTTCTCCGAGGAATGCGAGCGTGTTTTGATTCTTGAAGAGTCCCTGAGCTGATGTTTGCCACGCCTCATTACATACTACCTGGTGTGTATGTACACTGGATGCAGGTCATGACCAGTGCCTTCCACAAGAAATAGATCTTGCAGATTGTGTTCCCTTTTGGAAGTGTGCTTATTGAAATTTCGCGTGTCGCTTCGGCATCTAAGTAGATCTTTGAGTGTGCAATTTTTTGTTCTTCTTCCCATCACCCACGCTTTCCCCACTCCCCCATCCCCCTTTTGACCCCCTCTACAAATCCGCCCTCGTCTTCTCAACGCCCCACGGCTCCGACTTGAGATTCGTCTGGCCCGCGCTGTTCTCGCAGGTCTGCCTCCCGCTGAGGGGACCCGGGGCGGGGACCTTGGCGGCGGCGGCGGAGGCGGGCTTGGCGTCGGCGGAGGCCTTGAGGGCTGTGAGGAGCTGGACGACGGAGTCCGGGGTGAGGTCCTCGTAATAGTCGTCGTTGATCTGAATCATGGGCGCGTTTACGCAGGCGCCGAGGCACTCGACCTCGATGAAGGTGAAGAGGCCGTCCTTTGTGGTCTCGCCGGCGTGGATGCCGAGGTGGGAGGAGATGGCCTTGACGATGGCGTCGGAGCCGCAGCCGCCGAGTTGGCAGGGGGTCTGGAGAGGGGGGGGAATGGATGATTAGCGGGGGGAAGGCAGGAAAGTCGAGGCGCGGGACTGCCGAGGCCGCAGAGGTTGGAGGGGAATCGGGGAGGGAAAGAGGAGGGGGAAGAGGAGGGGCAGAGGCGGCGTACCGTTGTGCAGGCCTGGACGAAGAACTTGCCGACCGGGGTGCGGTTGTACATGGTGTAGAAGGAGGCGACCTCGTAGACGCGCATGGGGGGCATGTCGAGGCGGCGGGCGACCTCGTTCATGACGCTGATGCTGGTGAAGCCGTGCTGGCGCTGGCCGAGGTCGAGGAGGGGCATGACGGCGGCCTTTTTGTACTGGGGCGGGTAGCGCTTGATGATCTCGGCGATGAGCTTCTCGTTATGCTCGTTGAACTTGAAGGGCAGCTCGGGGTTGTTGTCGGGGGTGTTTCGGTGCTGGGGGGGGGGGGGTGGGGGGTGCGTGTGTTAGCCAGGTCTATGCTGCTCTTTCCTGAAGCTGTATTCCTGATGCTGGATTCTGGTGCTGCTCATTGCCGGTGCTGCTCTTCGAGATCACTGCCGCCGCAACGATGAAGACGAAGCTCCTCGTGCTGCATGATGCATCGAGTCCAAACACATGCAGGGCAGGATCGGAACGACGAAGACAGAGCGGGAGACAAGGGTCTAGGCAGAGGGCAATGTCGGTGGCCACGAGGAAGAGGATGCAATGGACGTACGACGGAGAGGGTGTCGCTCGGCCGGGAGGCTGTGGCGGAGACGGCTCGGATCTGGGTGCGGGCCAGGCGCGGGACGCAGCGCGCGCCGGAGCGCAGGAGGAAAGGTGTGATGAGGCTCGCCATGGCGGGGGGCACGGGAAAGATGTCGTTCTGGGGGGATGTCGCCTGGCTTGGCCGTCGTTCGAGATGGGACCGATCGAGGAATGGGCGACGACGAATGGACTGGGGGGAGGAGGGTTGAGGAGGTATGTACTCCGTGCTGGCAGGAGGGAGTCGGTAGGCAAGGAACGGGTGCGGCGTCCGGGCGAGGAATATTGAAGCTGCCGTCGTGGAATGCGAAAGCGAGTGGGGAATTGGAACTCGGAGGTCAATGGGAGGATGGAAGGCGGCGAGGCGTGGGGCGCTTTGCTTGTCAAAGGGGGGGATGTGATTGGTGGGATGGGAGGCGGCTCGGGAGAATGTCGGGTGTGCGCTCGGAGGGTACATGGAGGATGTACTTCTGACTTGACGTTTTCCTCCATTGAGGACGATGCGGCAACGTCGATCCCTCGTTCATCAACACGGGAGATCAGAGGGATCCAGTCTGTTGGGAGTGAAGAAGCGTGCGGGCTGTCAACATGCCAGGGTTGGTTGCGCGGATCTGCTGTCTCACATGGCTGAAGCACAAGGTACCTAGGGTTCTGACGAGAGACACTGCCCGCCATGCATTCATGCATGGAGAGTGTGGGTGTGCGTACTCCGTACTCGTGCTTCATACTCCGTACTAGGGATGATCTCCTTCAACATCTCGATTTGTTGATCAGAGTGAGCTTGACTGGAGTCTGTTGTGACCAATGGGGGTTGGCTGGTGCTCTGGACAATGTCTGGACGATGTCCGGACTGTGGTGGTGGATCTTGGTGAGATTCACGGTGCGAGGATGGTCGAGGCCAGGAAGACGGCGTCAAAGTGCTGTCTCTACTGGGAAAGGGGGAGGGTGCTATACTGCGAACTTCATATCCGATTCGAACTCACGGGGCATGCGAAGGGGCAGTGAAAAGTCAAGAGAGATTGCAACCAGCGTCAGACGGCCGAGCTCGCAGCTTGCCGAGAAAAGGGAATTGCCAGACTCGAGGTCTTGGTTCAGTCTGCAGAGGGATCACTCAAAAGGGGTACGCCTGTCCAAGCATTTCACGATCTACGGTCTGCATCTTACATCTAGAAGACGCGTCATCATTCATAGATGAGAGCGTGTTCATCACATGTCCAAATCTTTTCAAACAAGGTGAGTCATGTAAGATATCTTTTTGGTTGTGTAGTCATATCCTATACAAAATGGTAACACCTATATGCAGGCCACAAATATGTTCGATGAAGGGAAGATTTTGTGTACAAGGAAAAAGAAGAAGAGCCAGTGAAGAATAAGTTTTAATGGTGTTCAAGAAGCCACCCTCAGGGGCGTCCTCGTCTGGGCGCGTTGCCTTCAGGGGTTTACCCGTTCAGGGAGAATTGCCATTCAGGGGTGTTGCCTGGCTGATATTAGACAGCAGGGGGAACGCCGCAGCCGCCAGCAGCCGCAGTCTGAACCGCAGTTTGGAGCGTCGTCGGGACGCCGGTCCGAGACACCGGCTGAACAATGCTCTGGGTTCCATTGAGGGCCGGAGGCTGGACGGGGTCCTCGGCGAGGTCCTGGGTCGGAGCCTGGGTAGTAGGAAGCTGGGCAGGAGCCGGAGCAGAAGTCTGGATGGACGCCTGCGCGGAAGTCAGCGCCGAGGAAGGCGACTCCGTCTGGGCTGCCGAAGTCTGAGACCCGACCGAGCCCGCCGAGCCCGCTGAGCCCGCTGAGCCGACCATCTCCTGGCCCTCGAAGTCGTAGATGGTGTTGTCGAGGATCTCCCAGCTGATGTCGATGTGGCCCGCGTTGCAGGCGTTGCTGCTCAGGGCGTTGAGCTGGGAGTAGGAGAAGTCCAGGCCGGGAGCGCCGACGGAGTTCCAGACGGTCTGGCCGGGGGAGCCCTGGCCGCAGCGCTGGCAGCCGTCGCCGATGAAGAAGGGGACGTCGGAGGCGACGCCGTTGACGGAGACGACGACCTGCTTGCCGCAGTACTTGGAGGGGTCGGCGGCGAGCTTGACGTGGTCCATGGCGACGAGGTTGTTGGAGCCGATCTGGGCGAGGGAGAGGGGGCTGTTGCTGCACTCGACGTAGCCCGAGTCCATGCTCGAGAAGTCGTTGTTGCAGGCGGTGGTGTCGACGAGGTCGTAGTAGAAGGTGCCGAAGCCGGTGCCCTGGTCGATGACGTTGGCGGCCAGGGCGAGGGGGGCCAGGAGCATGCCGGCAGCGGCGATGGAGGGGGATGCCGTCTTCATTATGGAGGTGATTGGAGTGGACGTGGGGTCTTGAAATGAGAGTGGGTGCTCAAACAAACAAGAAGGAGTGTAGAGACTTGTGGCAAGCAGGAAAAGGAGATGGTGCTGAAGATCAAGATGGAGCTACTCCGTAGATGAAAATGAGAAGGCAAGTAGACCGCGAGACGTCGACCTTTTATATTACCTCGTCGAGGTCTTCGGCCAGGCTTCATGGAGGCATATCTCGCAAGGAGGCTCCACGTTTCTCCATAGTCGCAAAGCGGAAGCTTGTGACGGAAGCTTGCGACGGATCGACCCTTAGCATGGAGGGTGGGTTGGCAGACCTGGGATGGCCTGGTCAAGATCAAGCTCATGAGTGCTTCAAGCGCCAACCAGTGGCGAGGGATGAGAAGAGGATGGAAGTTCCCCCGTGTAAAGCATGGGGAGGGGGGAGACTTCACCACTTGGTGACAGCTCCAAGTCGTCTCTTGCGCGAGAGCCCCGACGGGTGGGGGAACCCAAGGTCCCCCTTCTCTCCTGAGAGCGAGATCTTACCTTGGTAGACAGACGGGCATTGGCCCCTCATTTACATTGACATCTCTGCGTATGATCTTTCGTGCTTCTATCCCCGCTATGCATATCCGCCTGGTCGAGCGTGAACCGCTTGATCATGCGGGGCAAGATGCAGGTACAAGTGCGTCCTGCTTCGCCGGTGCCATCGTCTGATCCATGGTCCTTCTTCATGCTGGGAAGGGTACGTTGCAAAGTTGCCAAAGAGACAGGGTTAGTTTGTCTGAGGCAGAGGGGCTCTCGCGGGACCAACGATCCATCAGCATCCACTGACTGGTCATAGACCAACTCGGCGACAGGAGACTCAATCAACGGTCGTCATGACCAACTTGAAGGGTCAAGCCGGGATGGAACATGCCCAAAGGAGACAGCAGTCGAGTGGACTGGTCCAGGGATACCCCATCGTGAGTGACGAAGGGGCATACTCGATAGGGAGGGCGAGCTGAGGCGTCGACCGCTCCAGGAAAGAGGATGATTCGTTTTCAAGCGTGTCTAGACCGATTGACGCGCGGTCTTACAGCAATGCAGTCGACAAGCACGAGTGTAAATCCTTGCGAGTGTGTCGAGCCATTTTGTCCCGCGTGGAGGGGTTGACTCCACCGTGAACTGGTAGTATGGTGGTCAGGCTAGAGTCGTCTCCATCGCATTGAAGCATAAGCACTGACTCTTGACATGACGAGAGAGAGAGAGAGAGAGAGAGAGAGAGAAACCAGGATGTACAGGCTCGACTGTCATGGAAGCCGCCAAAAGGCACTGACATTTTCTGTGTGAAGGACGAAACCGCCGGCGTTCCTGGGGCCGTTGATTCAAGGGTCGAAGTCCAGAACGTGCTCGGGGAAAAAGTACTCGGGAGTACGGAGTAGAGTGTGAGTCTTGGCCGTAGCTGACAGAGGGCAGTTCGGTATAGCAGAAAGGTCAGGCAGATCTCGAGCCGAGATGAAGAGACGGCCGGAGGCCTTCCAGTCCACAGAGCTTATGCCAGTTGAAGCTGTTGGCATGGAGTCTGAGGCTTGAGGGTCGAGGGTTGAGGGTCGAGAGTTCAATGAGGGTCGAGGGTTTAGGGTTGAGTATTGAGGGTCATGAGCGAGGCCGGAGCGCTTCAGAGGATCTCATCAAGATTGGAGACAAGTTCATGTTTATCGGGGAGCTGCTCCTGACTCCCAAAGGCTCATTGGCCGGTGCGCTGAACATGTACGAGTACAGTCTCCTGAGGAGAACGGCGGAAGTGGAAGGTGTGAGAGCCCATCGTTGTATGTACAGGTACGAGTACGTTGAAGCAGGAAGCAACGCAAAGACTCTGCAATTGATGGATGGAGAAGATGTCTTGAGGAGTGCAAGGCACATATCTTGAGGAGTACTCCGTACAAGAGGCGCATACGGGTTCACACACGGGATCATATCCATGATCGATCTTCTGGGCCAGAATGACTGAGGCATTTGGACAGCCGGCTGTCGGAAGAGAGGCGATGGACGTTGGACGAGCGTCTCGAAGACGGCATCACCTCTTGCCATCAGTGTTTCCTGGCACGACTAGCTCGGGGCCTAGAATGCGACGCGCATGTTCCCAGGTGCACGAAGAGTTCTCGATGTTGATGCCTCCTTGGCGCTCGAGGTGCGGAGAAATGCCTGTTGACACTGGACGTTTGGTGAAACCGATGGTCTGCGATCCGTGCTTACCCCTGACTTCAGGTCGAGGCCATTGAGGTCTGGTGGGCGCCAGCCCGAGACCAGAATTGCTGCCCCTTTCGCGATCGCATACATCTCAATACTACTACGGAGTAGGTACTCCGTACTCCGTACATGTAGTCATTGATGTACGTAATCCGAATCCAGGCCTACCCTGGAGTCTGCACCTGGCGCTTACTAAGACTGGATTCGACCTCGACTTCCATGAAAATGGATACATGCACTCCGTACTCCGTATGAACTCGCACATGGACGGAGTGCCCAGTGATGCCATCGTCAACAAGCCCCATATTGCCAAAGGCCCGATGGATGCTGAGAGATGATGCACACTTGACCAAGCGCTCCTCAATGCAATCGCAGATGCTGCGCTCACCAGAATGCCCCCCGTGCTGAGTCTTGACTTGTCGAGGTTGACAAACCGCAGCTGCATTGCACAGTACGGATTCATCCACACATGTGGCCACATGATGGATGATCGTCGATCCCGTTCCTCCTCCGCCTCCTCTTCCTGCTTCATCATGCTTCATGCAGCCCAGGTCACGCGAACACGCCTTTCGCTGTTCGAAGGGGCAGTGCCGTTCGTCCCCTCCAGACCGACAGGTGTGAGGACGGCCTCTCGCGGCCTGACACCTTGAGGCCTCCTCGTCGAAGCAGAACAGCATCCGTCCATCCCTCACGCTTCTCTACGGAGTGCTCTCCCCGACTTCAATTTCCTTGCTGATGCCCCTCGGCACCTGAAATCATGCCGTCTGCTCAGGCTGTCCTCACGGCGCTGCTGGCCGCCTCTCCCGCCCCCGACTTCGCAACGTCAGAGGCCGGCAACCCCTTCGTCCAGGGCCGCTACGCCGACCCCGACACGCAGCACTACGCCGGCCAATACTGGGTCTACCCGACCTCCTCCCTGCCGTACGACCAGCAGACCAGCCTCGACGCCTTCTCCTCCCCAGACCTCGTCCACTGGACCAAGCACCCCGGCGTCCTCGTCGCCCGGGACTTCTCCTGGGCGCGCAGGGCCCTCTGGGCGCCCGCCCCCGTCGAGAGGAACGGCACCTACTACCTCTACTTCGCGGCCAACGACATCCAGGAGTCCGACGCGGGCCTCCTCCTCGGCGGCATCGGCGTCGGCGTCTCCAACCGCCCCGAGGGCCCCTACGCCGACCCGCTCGGGAGGCCCCTCGTCGACGCCTACCACCACGGCGCCCAGCCCATCGACCAGGACGTCTTCGTCGACGACGACGGCCAAGCCTACATCTACTACGGCGGCCACTCGCACGCCAACGTCGCCAGGCTCAACCGCGACATGATCAGCCTCGGCACCTTCGAGGACGGCTCCACCTTCCGCGAGATCACGCCGGAGTCCTACGTCGAGGGCCCCCAGATGCTCAAGCGCCGCGGCGTCTACTACTTCTTCTGGAGCGAGGGCGGCTGGGGCGGCGCCGACTACGCCGTCGCCTACGCCATGGCCGCCTCGCCCGTCGGGCCCTTCGCGCGCGTCGGCAGGATCCTGCAGCAGGACGCGGCCGTCGCCACGGGCTCGGGCCACAACGCCGTCATCCACGTGCCCGAGACCGACATCTACTACATCCTCTACCATCGGCACCCGCTCGGCGCCACCGGCGCCAACGATCGCCATCTCGCCTACGACCGGCTCCGCTTCAACGACGACGACGGTACCATCCAGCCCGTCAGCATGCTCGTCCGCGACAACTTCCAGGACGGCCAGATGCTCAACTGGCAGGTCTTCGGGGGCGGCTGGGACGCATCCTCGTGCTCCCTGCGCGCGGACAGCTCCCCCGGCGGCAAGGCCCTCCTCAACACCAACTTCGCCGACCTCATATACGAGGCGGACGTCTCGATCCCGCACGCCAGCGACGACACCAACGCCGGCCTCGTCTTTCGCGTCTCCAAGCCGGGCATTGGGCCCGATGCCTATCGTGGCTACTACGCCGGCTTCGACGCATCGGCCAAGGGTCTGGTGATCGGTCGAGCGGACGCCGGTTCGTGGACCTGGCTGGCTGGCGTCTCTGTCGATGTTTCTCCCAACAACACGGTCCACCTGACGGTCAAGGCAAGGGGAGACCTGATTAGCGTCTCCGTGGGCGACGTCACGGCCAATGTCAGAGACGGCAAGTACTCGAGCGGCATGAACGGCGTCAGGGTCTACAACACGGAAGCCATCTTCGACAACATCGACATCAGGCACTTTGAATGACGAGGGTCAATGAATAGTTATTTAGGACAAGGTACACTCCGGCACACAAATCTATGGAAACGGACAGTGATTGGCAATTTGGAAATTTTCAACTACTTAGTACCTATCTTCTGCCTCCTCCCGGCGATCCTTTCGACCTCCTACTCCGCTTTCCGGCGCCGGACCCTTAAAGGCAAGCCGTCCCGGATCTTCAGGGCCATCGCGGGATGGCATTCCGTGATGACCCTGTCCGGATCGACGAGCTCAAAGTCAAAAGTCTCCAGCAGCTCAACCACCAGGACCTTCATCTCCAGCATCACGACGGCGATTCCCGGGCAGATCCTCGGCCCGTTCAGGAACGTCTGGAAGGCCATGGCGTCCCCCGACACCTCCGTCAGGTGGTCCCACCGCTCGGGCCTGAACTCGTCGGCGTCCTCGCCCCAGACGGCCTTGCTGCGATTGATCAGCCGCGGGATCAGGTGGATCAGGGTACCCTTGGGGATCTCCACGCCCTCTATGACGACGCCCCGCGCGGCCTGCCAGCCCAGCATCGTGGCGGTCGGGTACTTGCGGAGGCACTCGCGGATGACGTTGTGCAGGTAGGGCAGCCCCTCGATGGTGAGGCTCTCGAGCTCGGGCTGCTTGGCTCGCGCGTCGGCGAACTCCTCCCTCATGCGGACGACGACCTCGGGGTGCCGCACGAGCTCGGACATGAGCCACGACAGGGCGCGGGCGATGGTCTCGTGACCCGCGACGATGAATTGGAGGAGCTAGAGAAAGAGACAAAGATCCAGGAGGTCAGGAGGTCAGTAGACGCGCCGAGAAAAAAACGGG
>NIGD01000001.1:6403220-6416211 GCA_003055185.1 Escovopsis sp. TC
TCCCCCCCCGAGCGCAGGAAAAGCATCAAGATCCATCGCGACGGCATCCCGCCATGGAAGACGGCTCCGTCCACGTCGGCCTCATCTGGTCCACCTACCTCCTCGCCGCCCTCCTCGCCCTCCTCGCCGCCGCCATCACCACCCTCACCTGGCAAGCCTCCCACGACCGCTCCCCGCTCCTCTCCCTCGTCGCCCTCCTCACCCTCTCCTCCCTCCTCGCCACCGTCCTCCTCCTCCCCGTCGACATCGCCCTCATCTCCGCCACCGCCTCCGCCCCGCTCGGCGCAAAGCACCCCTGGGCCACGCGGCCCCGCGTCGACGCCCTCCTCGCCACCCTCCGCGCCGTCTACTACGCCCTCTACACCCTCGACGCCCTCCTCTGCCTGCTCGTCATCCCCTTCGCCTACTTCTGGCACGACGAGTACGACGAGGTCGCCTACCAGGAGGAGGGCCGCACCTGGAGGGGCAGGCTCGCCGCCGCCGCCCGCTACACGGCCTTCTTCCTCGCCTTCGTCCTGCTCCTCCTCGGCTTGGGCTTCTTCGTGCCCGCGCCAGGGGGAGGGGGAGGGGGAGGGGGAGGGGGAGTGGGAGGGATGCCCAAGCACCCGCCCGCGCAGCACTGGGGCGACCTCGACTACTACCGCGGGCTCCTCTCCATCAACAACGCGGAGAAGGCGCTCTCCTTCGCCCTCGGCCTGCTCGTCACACTCGGCACCCTGCTCTACGTCCCGTACACCGCCGCCGGCCTCGCCCTCCTCCCCGTGTCCCTCATCCGCTCCGCCCCGGCCATCTCCGCCCCGCAGCTCTCCGCCACCACCGCCTCCCAGCTCGAGCAGAACCGCCAGCGCCAGCGCCACATCGACCTCCGCAACGCCTCCCGCCGTGACCGTGACCGCGACCCCTCCGGCTCCGGCTCCGGCTCCGGACCCGGACCCGGCCCAGCCCTCTCCCGCAAGGACCGCCGCGAGCTCGACGCCCTCGTCCGCGAGGAACAGACCCTCGTCCGCCGCCAGCGCCTCGCCGCCTCCGCCGCCGGCCACGGCCGCTCCCCCATCTACCGCGCCTGGCTCAAGACCTGCGCCGTCCTCCGCCCCCTCAAGCTCCTCGGCGGCATCCTCCTCCTCGCCCTCTCCCTCCTCCTCTTCGCCTCCATGCTCGTCTCCGCCGCCGACAAGGCCAAGAACTCCCCCTGCGGCCCCCGCTGCGGCTACATCCTCGGCCACTTCCGCCTCCCCCAGCCCCTCAACGCCCTCCTCCTCGCCGCCGCCCCGCTCTTCCCCCTCGACTACGCCCTCGCCGCCCTGCTCGTCCTCTTCCTCTTCGCCTGCTCCATCTCGGGAATCGCCGCCCTCGGCATCCGCTTCCTCTGGATCCAGCTCTTCCCCATCCGCAGGGGACGCACCGCCCCGCAGGCCCTCCTCATCGCCACCGTCATGCTCGCCCTCCTCACCCTCGCCATCAACTACGCCTTCGTCACGCTCGTCGCGCCCCAGTACGCCCTCTACGGCACCCAGACCTTCTGCGCCGCCGAGCCCGCCTCCCCCGGCGCCACGCCGGACTGCAGCCGCCGCCCGGACTTGGTCCTCCCTTGCTCCGAGACCCTCCCCCACGACAGCGCAAAGGTCGTCTGCACGCCCTCCGTCATGTCCACCCTGCTCAACCGCATCACCATCACCTGGCCCTTCTTCGGCATCGTCGACTTCTGGGCCCAGTTCGCCTTCATGCTCGTCTTCCTCGTCGTCTTCGTCACCGCCCTCCTCCGCGTGCCCAGGGTCAACTTGGCCGAGCTCGACGAGATCGCCGAGGCAGACGAGGAGGAGAGCCTCCTCGCAGCCACCGGCCGCCGATTCGACGCGACTTGGCAGGACGTCAGGGGGAAGCCCGCCAGGGAGCCTCCCCGATACGACACGCATGCGCAGGCCTCGGATTCGCAGCAAGTCTGAGACCGTTCTCTTTCTTGTCTGTCTGTCGTTCATGGGATCTCGTTCTTTTTTTTCTCTTTTTCTTTTCTCTTCTCATTCTTCCGTTCTCCTTGTACTTCTTTGCCTTGTCTCTCGTCTTGCTCTTCTATTTCTTCTTCTCCTCTTCAAGCCCCTTTTCTTCCTCTTCTCCCTCCTTGTATTCTCACCCCCTTTGCACTCATCTTCTCCCAAAACCCATCATCACATCTGGCAGGCCAGCAGGATGGGACCCCAAATTGACCATTCCCATTCAAGATTGTTGCTCTTGTCGTTATTGATCCCCCATACAGCGAACACATGCCTCTCTCGATTCTCCAGATCCAGCGCAGGTCCAGTCCATTGGGGCTCCCCGCATTCACGGTGATACCCAGCGCAGGACTCCTCCATTCATGCTCTTATGTCTCATGGGTATATTGTACAATTAGTAGTAGTCGTCAGTCGGTAGCAGTCTCGCCCGCGAGACTGCGCCCTCACCACCAACAAAGACAATTTCAAAGATGCTCCATTATGCACGCAAAGCAATTGGCATCTCTCCCTCTTGCTGGCAGAAAACTTCATCCTCGCCAGCTCTTCCCCGCCAGTTCTTCCCCGCCAGTTCTTCCTCGCAACTTCTTCCTCGCCAGTCCTTTCCCCCCCTCATGCCCCCAACATAACCCCCCTCTCATCCCCCCTCCTCACCCTGCCCAAATACACCGCCTTATGACTCCTTTCATCAAACGCCGCCGCCGGCCCCACATGCATCTCCCGCCAGCACCTCACGCAGTACACATCGTCATCGCACGCCGGGCACAGCAGCGTCGCGTCCTCGAGGCACACGATGCACCACCCGTCGGCGTCGTCGTCCGTGTAGCCCGTCGTGCTGGTGAGTCTCCGCGCGGACGACGGGGCGTCGGACGGGACGCAGGGAAGGAGCCCAAACCCGGCGGCGTCGGCATCGGCGTTGTCGTAAGCAGGGTTCCTTGCGGGGGGGCGTGAGGGGGGATGCTGTGAGGTTTGGGAGGAGGTGTGAGTGATTGGGGCTCGGAGGAGGGCGAGACGGGCTGTGATGTCGTCGATGCCGGTGGTAGCAGCAGGAGCAGTTGTGGTGGCGGTAGTAGTGGTACTAGTAGCAGTGGTGGTGGGCGATCTCGGGGAGGCAGAGGTTTTGTGCTGTAGCTGGTCCAGCGTCAGCGGCAGGGAGGGGATACTCGATCCGTCGAGGGCGTCTGCGTCGTCGGGGTGCGGGGCGTCCCTGTCGGCGGCGGCTTCGAGATCGATCTCGTCACGGAACCTGGCGATCAGGTCGTCTGCCTCGCGGTCTGCTTGCTCGGCGTCCGATCCGTCTGTGACGCTGTCCCGCTTGATCTCCTCGCCGTGTGATGGTATCGTCCTTGCGATGTCGTCGAGGAGGGCGCGGACTTGCTCGGCGTCGGGCTCGATGCCGACGTCTGCGAGCATCTCCTCGAGTAGGTGCATGTCCGTCTGGAGGACGGCATCTAGGTCTTCATCCTTGCCCTCGCCCTCCCCGTCCTGCTCTCCTTTCTCCCCCTCTTCCACGTCCTCCGTCCCCTTCTCTTCATTGTCCCCCTCCTCCTCCTCCTCCTCCTCCATCTGCTTCTTCTCTGCCACCCCTCCCTCCACCTGCGCACCTCCACTCCGCCCGGACAGCGAACTCATCTTAATCGGATTCCGAGTCTTCTCCTCCCCCGAATCCGCACCCTTCACGGGAGCAGCCGCATGATTCGAAGCACAGCGGCTCGGGAGGCCGTCATGCTCCCTGAGCGACCTCAGGCGTGCGGCCAGCGCATCCTCCCTCGTTGGGGTCCTCGTCCCCTCCACGAGGTCCACGCGGAGCCTACATGTACAACAGCACGATCGTCAGTAACATCCAGATACAGCCATCTGACAAGACGAGAAACCCCTTCAAAGGATTTCAAGCGAGGACGTCATATCAAGAACCCCGTCATAGGATTCAAAGCCAGGATGTCACATCAAGGATAGGACCCCGTCATAGGATTCAAAGGGAGAATGCCGCATCAAGGACGCAACCTACCCATGCTCAGCGCGTCCCACCGGCGCAGCAGCCGCAGCACTCACACCCCGCAGCGCTTGCAGACGATCAAGAAGCGATTTGTCGATCTCGTCGGGCATTTTTGAACTCGGACACACTTCATGTCATGGCTTGCGGATGTCGCCCTTCTCGTCGTAGGATGGCCTGCAGACCCGGCTCTTCTCTCCTTGGACGATGACTTGTAGATCGGCGTTTCAGTTCACACGATACGACTTGGCAAAGCAAAGAGGTTGGAGAGCTCTGTCCAGAGGATAAGTTGGAATGCTGCCGAGCAGCACTGTTGAGTGATGGGTCACACGAGTCTCGCAGGATGAATGGATGGAGCTGTCAGGCAGCCCTGGCCAGGAGACGCATGATGCCAGAGCTCGATGATAGGCCTGATTCTTAACCAGAGCAAATAAAATCGGTACAACACGATACAACCGGTGCAGAGCAAATCGCTACCTGCGGGGCGCCTACTTAGCCTTAGATTTAGCGTTGTACTAGTAGCAAAGTACTGCCTCGCGGTAAGAAGTAGTCTTTGCGATTTGCTTTGCTTAATTTGCTCTGCTTTGCTCTACTACGATTTATACTACCTTTTTAATTAAGCAAATTTGCTCTACTTAAGCAGAGCAAATGCCTTAGTTGCTATACCTTTTCTAGGAATTAGAGGGTTAAGATGTAGGTGCTAAGGACCCCTATAAAAAGGGTACATTAAACGTAAGAGTTCTTCTATGCCTTTCCTTTTTAGTATAAATGCTATACTAAAAAAGAAATCGTATAAAATCTAGTATTAATTTGTACTACTCGCCTTTATACTAGTCGCATTTGCTCTAGTTACTTTTTCATTTGCTCCGGTTAAGAATCAGGGCCGATGTATGTGCTCCGTACCGTGCGCTTCAATCCAACGTGCACTGTGATCATGGTCATCCCGGCCTACCCTACATACCCATTCTCGTGAACATCATGTTCATGAACACATCAATTCATTCAACATGCACGAACCAGATCACTCATAGAGCCTCATTCGAACGACATCCGTCTATGGATACATTCTATTCTCATGCAATGTACGAGTACGGTACGTGGAGGGTCCAGAGCACTTGCACCAGGAGCAGTCGAGCCGGGAGCCATCTGCCCAAGAGCATTCGAACCAGGAGCAGGAGTTCAGTTCCGGCTCCGGCCTTCGGGTCTAGATCCCGCTCTGGATCCCACTCTGGATCCAGGCCCACTCCAGCTCCTGATCCCGACCTGATGGATCCAATACCGAGGACAGCGGGATCCAGCCTCAGTCATGCCGATAAGATCCAGAGACGGTCCAATGGATCGTCGAAAAAGGCCCGCAGCGTTGCCAAGATTCGAGTCGAACGTCTCACCCACCTCGTGTCTGAAAATGCCTGTCCGCCGCCTTCCAAAGGCGAGACGAGGTTACATTCATGCCGTCCTGTCTCGCCATGAATCGAATGCTGGACGGGACGTCACGCTCGCATCTGCTCTGAATCTCGAATTGTACTCCGTATATACCACGGCTACCGCCCTCGTTCATCCCATCGTCGCATCGTCGTCGTCGTTCGATTGCTCATCCATCTCTGTTTCCCTGACAGTCCCCCCTCCCCCCAACCATGATGCTCCCCGCTACCCACATCCCAGACCCTGATTACATGAAAGCCGGACCTCTGGACCTCTTTTTCCACAGCATTGAAACGACACCGGGTATCCATTTTCGTTGGGCAGACACGGCATCCAACGCATGTAGACGCGTACTCACAGACAGGCCAACCCAAAAAGAGGAACCAAAAAGAAATGAAAGAAAAGAAAAGAAGAAGAGAAAGGGGGCGTCTGGACGACGACAAAGGCCCAAAAAAAATTCAAGCAAGGGGCGATTGAATCAAGCAATGAAGACCGTGGCAAGCACGGCGACGCCGACGGGCCAGAGGCCGAGCACCTCGAGCATGGAGCGCACGCCCGCCGCCGCGTTGAGATCCCTCGCCGTCGTCCCGTTCGGCAGCGTCCCGTTGAGGAGGATCGTGTGCGTGCCGTTGACGAGGGCGACGTCGATGACGCTCTTGTTGAGCTGCGCGTAGGACCCGTTGCCGATGAGGCTGTCGAAGTACTTGGGGTCCGTGTTGTCGTCGCAGCTGCACTCGGCCTCCTCCGCGCAGGCGCAGATGACATTGGCCGTCTGGTTCTGGGTGAGCGTCTCGTTGCGGAAGTTGAGCGACTCGTGGTAGGGGTAGAGGTAGGCGCCAGCGGGCCAGGGGCGCGGCCAGAAGGCGAGCGCGCCGCCGACGAAGAGGAGGGGGACGATGGCGCCGGTGGGGCTGCGCTGGCCGGCGGCGAAGGGGGTCGTGCCGCCGCCGCCGTAGTACTTGCCGCCGCCGTAGCTGGGCTGGGGGCCGCTGCCTTTGCGGGTGACGCCGCCTGCGATGGCTTTGGGGGGGCTGGTATAGATGGTGCGCGCGTGAGCAGAGGCACTTCCGGGCACGACGTGGACGGTAGAGCAATAAAAGGGGGGGAAAGGGGGGGGTTTCCGAGAGTCGGTGTATTGAACATCATCATCACTCACGGGATTCCAGCGCCGTCGGGCCTTGTCGCGCCTGGGCTTCCTCCGGCCGCGCCAGGCTTCGGGAGGGACTTGCCCGCACCGACGCCACCTCCCCCTCTTGCCCCGCCGCCGCCGCCGCCCTTGCGCTTGAACAGGGACTGCTCCTCGGGCGCCTGCAGCAGGATCGTGTCGGCATCGGCGACAGGGCCGGAGGCCCCCTCGATGGCGCCGGCCGCGGCTGCGGTCAGCAGCGAAGAGACGAAGAGGACGAGATCGAACCGCATTGCGTCAGATTTGCGCTTGCCCTTTGCGTGGACGGATCGGGCCGTGACGCAGATTTGCTAAGAGAAATGGGAGAGAGGATGAGGAGCTGGAATGGGTCGCGACCGCGAGTGCCCTTTTGTATGTCAGAGATCCCCAAAGCCGGAACTCTGTGTGATCCAGATCGAGAGAGATGAAGCAGTACTGGGTATCGTATGCAGTATGCCGGGCTGGATGTCTGTATGAGGTGGACAACGACGACGAGGGGCCGACGGCAGGGCTCTCGAGAAGGGCCGGGTCGGGCTGGAGCACGGCCGGCGAGCAAGGCCTCGTATGTAGGCGGGCCTGATCCAGATGGAGCGAGTCTTCGTATCGAGCTCGTCTCTCGGATGACCGTTGCGGGGGTCGCAGTCTGTATGTACGGAGTACTGGATGATTCGATGTATCGATAGATGTAGGGAGTACGGAGTACGAGTATGCGTGAATGCAGGAACGCAAGCGAGATCAGAGCAACCTGGCCTGCCAACGGGATCCCTGGGGGCGCAGCGGCGGAATGGTGTGAGATGGGGCGGATGGAAGTGGATGTCTGAGAGGCGGCGGGAGGGGGGGGGAAGGAGGAGGATCAATGATGGCGGAGGGCGATTCGGCGGCGATACCAGGAATTTATTGATTCAGACGCAAAGAGCATTTGGAATGGATTGGGTGGATGGATTGGGATCAATGGCTTGGGATGGATTGGGGGGGATTGTCATCCATGGATCCATGGATGGATCGTGGGATGGTTGATGGCTCTTGACGGGCAACGACTGCCAATTATGTATTCCATCCCATGGAGGTTTCCCTGCTGTCCTCCAGCTGGGCGAGAGATGCCGGTCCGTAATGTCAAGGTACGAGTACAAGCTGAGTACATTCAGAGATCCATGTACGAGTACATCTCCAGCGTGGACTTCCTCCGGGATGTTCATGGCGCAGCTTCAAGTTCTGCTGTGTGCCAGCTCGAGATTGGAAATACCACATCGTTGGACCTGGCCCAGGGGCAAACGGCCTCGACTTAGCACGAGTAGGTTCATGGATGTTTCTGCTCCGTACGGAGTACTACTACTACTATAGTAGTACTACTACGGAGTAGAACCTCTAGTATTCGTAGCTGTGCCTGACATGCGCCGTTCAAGGATGGTCGTATCCATTGTTGGCCAGGGCAAGCAGACGTCAACTGGAAGATGGGTACGGAGTACGGAGTACGTGCTACGGGATACTACTACGGAGTACTAGGTACTACTACCGCTCTCGAACACCCAGCGCCGCAGCTTCGTGGTGCCGAAAACGGAAGCCCCCGACGATGTCTTAGAGTTGCATGCATCCATCTAGATGTGTACATCCATGATACATTTACGAGTACAACGGGTCAAGGCAGTGTGAGTACTACTACGGAGTACTAGTACCAGGACGAGTACGTGGATGCAATTCACACATTCGAGAACGGCCAGGCGGCCCGCCACGTCGATGGAGACAGCCCGTCGAGGATTCCTGGCAGATGCTCGTTGGAGGAAGTGAGACAGGGAGCAAGACGAGCCGAAGCGTGGGCCTCAGCATCTCATGAGTACTCGTACTGGTACGGAGTCGCATCCGTGTGCTCAGATCCATGGGAGTAGCCCGAGGTGCTGAGACCTCAGCATCATGAGTCTGGTCCTTGAGGCAGAAGCAATCCACCGATCCCAGGATCCATCCACTGTTGCGAACGGCGCCAAGCTCGGATGTCAAGACCTCCGGCCGTCGCAAGCGGCGAGATGTGGCCGCCATGCATGCAGAGAATACTCCGTCCCTGTGATTCGTACTCCGTACTGCTGGCAGCTGTCCCCATGATGAGGCATCGCGAGCTCTGGCAGGATCCGTTTTAGCCGTTGGCTGCGCCTCGATCCGGCGATGCCTCACGCCGTGTCTGCTGAGCCACGTGCATCTTCAAGTCCAACTTGATGCTCGAGCGCAGAATCAAGAGCGCAGCCAGGATCAGGCACCTGAGGATCGGCATGTATCTTCAGGTAGGAGTACATAGTACATCCTCCAAGGTGCCTCGTGAGTCTGGAAGGAGCGCCCCTCTGTTCGGTCTGGTCGCGGCGGTCAAGAGGACGGCAGGTCGAACTAGGAAGCTTCGACCCAGCATTTCCTGGCGGCTAAATGCACGTCGCTGCCAATCTTGATTCTTGAAGAGTGACGGCGGCAGGTCCGACCGACTCAAACGATTTCTGCTGACAAAGATACGACTGCCGAATTACGTGCTACATCACGTGAAGGGAAGTCTGGGCTTATCGACCAGATGTACGGAGTACGGAGTACCCACATTGATGCTGACTCATCGGAGCTCTAGCTCTTCGTCTCGATTCCGTGAATCCAGATCTGAGGCCGCACTTCATCATCGTCTCACTTCCAGTCCATCAACGCCATCGCGCAAAAGGGCCGACCTTCCCTCGGTTTCTCTTCCTTCACCTCGCCGTCTCCCCGTCTCCCCGTCTCTTGAAACTCGAACGCAATACCAGACAACTCGCAATCCAATGGAACGCCCTCCCTCAACCATGATCTGATCCTCCCCCAAACCATCGAGCCCTTGTGGACCACCTTCGAAACCGCGGCGGCGTCGGCAGCGGCGGCGTCAGCGCGTCGCAACAGCAGGAAAACAAAATGGCGGAGGATCTCGAGTTCTCGTCCTTCGACGAGAACGCTTGGAAGGAGCAGAACGACGCAGACGACCGAGAGATCGCCCGCTTGCTCGAGCAGAGCCAGGACGGCACCTCGGGCGGCCTCAAGCTTGACGACACCCCCTTCGACCAGACCAACAAGGCCCACGACGCCGAGGACTTCGAAGACATCAGCGATGACGACCTGCCCGACGAGGAGGCCCCCAGCGCGGGCGCCTCCATCGAGCTCCCAAACCTAACTGACGACGTGGGATCCCCTAACGACGCCGATGCCGACGCCGACGACGACCTCTTCGGCGAGGGGCCCTCCTCCCCCCTAGGACACGGCCCTGAGGCTGCCTCTCCCTCTGCCCCACATGTTCGTGACAACGACGCCGGCGATGTCGAAGCAGCAGAAGCGAGGACACGCGCACCACAAGGGCCAGAAGCAGAAGCCAGAGTCAGCGCAGACGCAGACGCGGACACCCGAACCCACGCCGACACCGACGCCCATGCCGACGACCAGCACCCAGGTATCGACTCTGCCCTTGGCTACGGCGCCATCAACTTCGACCCCGATCCACACCTTCACGGCGCCGCCAACCAGGACCCAGACATCCCCGCCCCCGCCGAGTCCGTCGAAGACCTGCTCAAGGCCGCCTGGCCCGCTTTCAAAAAGGGGCACATCCTCACCTGGAGCGAGCTGCTGCCCCCGAAGAAGGCCACTTGGAAGGAGAAAAAGCCTGTCAAGCGTCCCAAGCACCTCGTCACCAGCAAGCTCAGCCTCGACCTCGCCCCCGACGATGAGAAACAGTTCCGCATCCCGGGTCCCGCCTCGTCCGCCAAGCCCCAATCCCGCGGCCCCGCCGGGCTCGTCATCTGCGACGAGCGGCTCGACAAGGACGACGAGGAGCTGCGCCAGTTCGAACTCGACCCGGATTCCGACACCGAGACCGTCAATGGCTTTACCCTCCGCGACATCGAGCTCGTCTGCCAGGACTGGGGCTCCCAGATCGATGCCGTCGAGGAAGAGTTCACGGCGCGCCAGGCTGCTGAGCTCGAGGCGCACTCCCGGTCCCGGACGCTGCGCGTCGAAAATGCCGATCAGGACGACGAGTGGGATGCCGAGTTCCTGATGGACACCGACGAGCCCCAGCCACCACCACCGCAAGCCAAGACGCGAAGATCCTTCCAGCCAGGCCTGCCGGAGATCCCGCGATACACCGCACCCTCGTTCGACAACTTCGAGGATGCCACGAGGCGAGGCGCGAAGCGGGTCATGCTCGACGTCGACGACCCCCACCTGCTCCTCGAGGCTGAGACCCACCGGCCGAAGAAGCGACCCAGGCAGCAGGAGAACAGGAGGGACAACAGGATAATGACCAATGGCCACATGGGCCGGGACCTCTCGCAGCGATTCAACATCTCCAACGACGAGGCCTACGACCTGCTCAAGGAGAACCACCAGAGCAAGGTCCGCGCCACCCTAGGCAACATCTCCGTCGAGCACGCCATGCCCGCCATCAAGCTCTCGTGGCCCTACTACAAGGTCAAGTTCGGCGGGACGACGGACGAATACCACCGCCCCAGATTCAGGTACAAAAAATTCGTCGGGCAGACCCTGCGGTTTGAGAAGCCGCTGCACTTCAAGCGCAAGCAGATGAAGGGCAAGGCGCACGAGGTCTTCCTCAAGTCCAAGGACCTCAGCATGTGCGACAACTCGACCGCCGTTCTGTTCGAGTACTGCGAGCCGCGGCCCAGGGTCCTCAACAACTTCGGCATGGGGAACAAGTTGATCAACTACCACAGGCGCAGGGACACCAACGGCGAGGACCAGCTCCCCAAGCTGGACCTGGGCGAGTACCGCACCCTCCTCCCCGAGGACCGCTCCCCCTTCTCCCTCTTTGGCACCGTCGACCCCGGCGAGACCGTCCCGACACTGCACAACGAGATGTATCGCGCCCCGGTCTTCCGGCATGCCCCGCGCGGCACCGACTTCCTCGTGGTGCGGAGCACGACGGGGATCCACGGGTCCAAGTGGTACCTCCACAAGATCGACCACCTCCACGTCGTCGGTCAGACGTTCCCCTCGGTGGACGTGCCGGGCCCTCACAGCCGCCGCGTTACCAACGCCTCGAAGAGCAGGATGAAGATGCTGGCCTTCCGCATGATTCGACACAGCCGAGGGAACAACTGTCAGCTCTCGGACATCACGAAGCACATCGCCGAGTCCACCGACACCCAGAACCGGCAGAAGCTGAAGGAGTTCCTCCAGTACGACCGAGACAGCAACGAGAAGGGCATGTGGCGCCTGAAGCCGGGCGATATTCTCCCGGACGAGATCGCCATCCGCTCCATGATCAAGCCGGAGGAGGTCAGCCTGCTCGACGCCATGCAGCTGGGCATCAAGGAGCTCGAGGACGCCGGCTACGACCCCCGCAACGCCACCATCGACGAGGACCAGCCGCCCGAGGCGGAAGAGGACGACGAGGACGACGAGGGCAGCAAGATCGTCAAGGGCAACAAGAAGGCGGTGGAGAAGCAGGAAGAGACGCTCGCGGACAAGATGGCCCCGTGGAAGACGACCAAGGCGTTCATAGACGCGTGCGCGCAAAAGGCCATGCTCCAGCTCCACGGGGAGGGCGACCCGACGGGCCACGGCCTCGGCTTCAGCTTCATCCGGACGTCCATGAAGGGCGGGTACATCGAGGCTGTGCAGGGCCCCCTCGCGACGTCGGCCGACGCCATGGAGCGGGAGAAGCGCGCCAACGGCGGGCACGCGTACAACGTCAAGCGGCAGCAGGCCATGTACGAGGAGGGCATCCGCGAGATCTGGGAGAAGCAGCGGACAACGCTGTCGGACGCGCAGGAGCACGACGACCGGGACATCGTCGTGACGGAGGACGAGGACGACCGGTTCAACAACGCGCCGCAGTCGGCGCCGACGCCCGCACTGCTCTACGACGAAGGCGCCAGCCAGATTAGCGGACTGACTTCGGCGAGCCGACATCCGAAGCGGGCGATCCGGATCACGCGCGAGGTGCGGATGCCGGACGGGACGACGCAGACGCGCGTCGAGGTCGTGCACGATCCCGTCGTCATCTCGCAGTACGTCAAGCGGCGCACCGAGGCCGATCTGGAGATGAGAGAGTACGTGAACAACAATGACACGGCGTCTGGTGCCAACGACGGCCGACAATGGTTGCGTGGCCGTCGCCGCGCCCCCTTCAAGAAGAAGACACACCTCCGACCCCGAGACGCGTCCCCGCCGTACGGGCCAGGAAGTCCTGGCTCGAAAAGGGACTACGTCGGCATCGCGTTCAGAGCACCCGCTTACGTATATGTATCCACAGTATCTACAGCTCGCGGCCTACTGGCAACGCGGACCACGACCGCCTTACGAATCTTCGGTAAGCCTTCCCGTCTTCCCCCTTTTGTTGGAACCAAAGGAAAGCAGGAGAACGACATCAGACCTCGGATCTGTGGCCCCTCGTGGTTCAGAAAATCCCGCCCTCCCCCCCCC
>NIGD01000001.1:6445605-6463011 GCA_003055185.1 Escovopsis sp. TC
CTCGCTCTCATTTCATCCCCCCCCCCCCCCCCCTTTTTCTCTCTCCGTCTCTCACTGCCTCTCCCTCTCCTGGACTTTCTTTTGTCTCATCCCACTTCATCTTTCTCTCTGAGCGCATCTGTGAGTCGTGCGTACGAGTTCAGAGCATTGCCTCTAGACGTCCGCTTCCTGAACTTGTCTGTGCATGGACGGAGCCACTCCGTAGATCTGCCTCTCTTCCTTCATCTCCTTGCCTTCCTGCATCTCCGCCCCTGACCGACTATCGCCGACGACAGCGTTCTCGTGTCCCATCCCGAGGGCCGACATCATACTAGTACTCGTAGAGGAGTACTCCGTACCAGCAACAAGCACACGTCCGAGTACCTGAAGGTCTTTCGGGCCCATTGCCCGCCCTTGCATCGGGGGGCGCATGCCAAAGCGGACTAGGCCGGGGTTAAGGCGAGGAACTTGCTTGAGTGGCACGATGCGGGATTTGCGGGCGAGCCACGGGCCTCTGCGACTCGCACGGGCACTCGTCACTGAACGCAGGTCAGAGCCCCTGCCTGCTATCCGATGTACCCCGAGATGCGTGATGCAGACTTCGTTTTCCGTTCTCCGCGAAGGGAGTGAGGAGGATCCCCACGAGTCCTCGATCGGATTCCGCCTGTCTTGTGTGACGCATAGACTGCGCCGTGTCGTTCCTCCGAACGAGGAAGCACTCGCGTGAGGGGTACGGAGTACTCCGTACGGAGTAGAAAGAGGCAGTCTCCATGTCGTTTACCCGACGACGGCAATGGGTCAGCCAGAGCAGCACGAGGGCCCCTCGGGCATGTACTTGTCACTCCGCTAGAGTGAAAGGAAGGGGGGCGGCGATGGATCTCGTTTGCTTGCAAAGATGCTCTCTTCATTTTTTCTTCTTTTGAGGCTGCAACCAAGCCACGAGGATTCCTCAAAAGTCAACGGGCCGACTTGATCATGTAATCCGTCCTTGATGTGCAGCGGGACGGGTTACGAGCCGAGCAATAGAATCCCAGATTGAAGGTCCCACGGGAACCTCGTGGGTGGCTCAACCGAGCAGTTGGGCCGCGCCCAAAGGGGGGTGGGTGGAGAGGGGGAGGGGAAAAAGACATAATCAAGCGAAAGAAGAATCAGAGAGGGCAACACCAACACCACCAACCGGAGGGACGCAAAGGGGCATCGGAGAGGGTCCTGATGTGGTGGGGCCGGCGCCTCGCTGCGCCGTCTGGAAAGCCGAGCCCTCATGATCGTCGTTCTCATCGGCATCCGCCATGGCCAGCGGTGCACCCAGGCTGGTATGCGTTCGTTGGCGGCGGAGAGGAACACATTTGAAAGAACGGAAGACTAGTGCCTGTGAGACCCGTGAAGCCCGCGAGGCCTGCCTGTCGGCCGAAGAGGATCGCCTGGCCGGGAGGGAAAACACCGAGGGAGGTACGGAGTACTTTCGCCGATTCCGGGAAGCGAGTCCGCATCCCGAATCCCGCGCTCGAAGCTCGTCTGTGCGTGCTGGGTTCCTGCATGGCTTGACGCAATCGCCGTGCCGTACGAACCGTTAATCGTACCACCACCGACCGTTGCGACCACAGCGGTCGGCGTCCCTCGGAGAGAGGGAGCAAAGGAGAAGGAGCATGGCAGAGGACTGTTCCTTGGGTAGTGAACCTCGCTTGATGAGGTGTGCGTGTGTGTCGGAGCGGCGACGGAGCCCGATGTACGGAGTACAAAGAAGGACAGCGTGTGCTGGCCCGAGGAGGTCGAATCTTGGACGCAGGGGTGAGGGATGGTCGGTCCCGAGCACAAAGGGCAGTGGGCCGCGCTGTGCGCCGAACCGTCCTCCGGAGACCTCTGCTCCATTGCACCGAAGTGGCAGTCGGCGCCGGCGCCGCTGTCACATCCACTTCCTCCGTCTTACTGGTACTCGTACGGTTCGGGTTGTCGAGTCTGTAATATCGGTAGGGCAGCCAAGACGTGTATCTCTGTGCATCGTCACAGGGGCCGTGGTACGCATCCATGCTTGGGCTCACCCACAGTGACATCCAGACATCTCAGTCTGCACGAGGCGTCCTCGCAGCACGGAGTACTCCGTATCGTTGGTGAGGTTGTCGTTGCCGCCGCCGTCGTTGTTCCAGCCTCTGCTCCTCCTCCTCCCTTCTCCTTCCCCGTTTTCCGTCCTCGTGCTCGTCCTTCTCATTCTCCTCCAACTACATCATCGGCGATGGTGTGCGGATCGACATTGTGGTTGCTGCTCTCGTCCAGCGTCAGATGAAATTGGACCTTGATCACCTGAGACATGCTCGCTCTCCTTCCAGCCCGTGCATTTTCTTTCTCGGCCCGCAAGGCATGGATGCCCACGCGACGTCGAACACAAGGATGCGTCCGGCACCACGAGCGGCCGAAGCGTTGACAGAGCTTGACGATCGTCTTGCTGAATCCCCGGCACAACGGACATGTTTACTCACCTGCTGTCATTTGTATCCGCCGACCGTGACTTTTCCCCCGCCTTGTCAGACAGAAGGCCACTCGAAGGGCCGAGCAGGCTGGAACGAAAGACTGGCCTGAAGTCCTTGATATCCTCATGGAACCTTCACAGCCGAACGCCGGCTTCTCAAAATTTCGGTCTAAAAATAGGCTGTACGATCTGCCCGTTGACCAGGTCGCATGCACTGTGCGGAAACATCGCGCTCGTGCCAGCAAGAGCACCTCATAGGGACGGTCAGCCTCCTCCCATTCGTGTCCCACCAAAGAGGTCTTGTCGGGGGCTTTGCTCAAAGGCAATGGCGCATGCCACAACGAAAGCTTCTATCGGCAAGGTACGGAGTAGTTTTGGTCAGTAAATGTTGACACGGATTACGGAGTACGAAATGATGTACTTTGCAAGGTCGCCAAATGCAGACCTTCGGCATGAGCAGGGGAAACTTACACGTACAAGTAATTTCAAGCCAAGCCAGAGGACATAAAGATCGCCCGAGGCCGACGAAGACGGAGCAAACTGCGGCCGCAATGCGTTGGGCAGATCATACGAAGTACTGGTACGGAGTACTCCGTACCTCACAGAGCGTCGCAACGATCTGACCCGCATTAAACGCTCCGGACAGTATTCCGTGCCCCGAACTCCGCTGTCGACACGGAGTACGGAGGACGGTCTGTACTCGTACTCGTTCGGAGGACGAGCACGCTAGGATGGATTCCGAGGGGTTCAATCACCAGAACCAGCCCCGTCGCGCCGAAGGATGGAGCCTGATGGAGGGGAGACGTTGATCAGGAACCATTGTCTCCCCCCCATCCCCCTTCGCCCCCCCCCCCCCCTTCACCCGTTGCGAATAAGAACGTGGCAGGAGAGGCGAGGAGGGAGGGGCAAGAGATGAAATGAAACGCTCCGTGTCCCGACGCGGGCCGCGCAGCCGCGCAGCGGGACACGCGGCCAGCTGAAAAGGTCAGTGCCAAGCACGGCGTGACTTGAGGCTTGACAACTCGTCGAGATTGCGGTGATGGAGATGGGCGGGATGGAAGTGGGAAAGCAGGTCATGGCGAGATTCGAGGTGAATGGAGGTCCGCAGCGGTCACGTGCTCGCTCCTGCCTGCGTAGTCTTCATCTCGAGCGACTCTCAAAGTGCTGATTTTAACGCCACGCCAGAGCTGACCGTATTCAGGCCATGCAAATACCGAGTACCTATCTGCTTGCTGTTGCAATGTTGCGAGCAGGGACAACCCCATCGCTCAAGCTTCTCATCACCAGAGATTCATAGTGGACTTACCAGTAAACAACTGTTCTCGTTGCCAGGGGGAGAAGTTCCAAGAGTCGTTCAGAAAGAATGCTTACTAGTAGTCATGTGCATAGCTGAGTCATGTGCTGTCACCGTGCGAAAGTCTCAGGCACAAATGCATTAGCACGGTCATGCATCGCCGCCAACAGCTTGAATACCTACCTAGTTACAGGGTCGGCCGAGCCACCACACTGCATTCAGGGGTCTCTTTCCTGATAGCGAGAACCCCTCTCCAGTCAGATTGTACATCCCATAATGCAAAGTCTTGCACCACCGCGAGGTACCCCAAGCGAGATCAAAGTCCTCCCCATCTTCCACCCTTCGCAAGCCGCATCCCGTAATATCCATCCTCACTTCATCTGCTGCGCCTCAGCGCCGGACGAAGCACATCGTGGATCCAGCTGCGCGGGCCCAGGACAGGCTGCCCCTCGAGCTTCAACAACGTGCCCGCCCTCGTTCGCCAATATGCGTTGAACAGACCAGACGATCCGACCCAGGACGACCGCAATGGGCCTGGCATCCTCCCTCCGCAAGGTCTACGACCTCGACACCCTCGACACCCGCTTCACCACTTCCTCCTCGGTCCCCTACCGGGCCGTCATCCGCTCGCGTGACGACCCCAAGGCACGGCGGGAGGCCGCGGACAAGGCGTCGGCTCCTCGAGCCCAACCGTCGAGATGGCGCACGCCCGAGTTCTACCTCTACTATGCCGTCTTCCTGGTCGTGGTGCCGTACATGTTCTGGGTCGCCTACGATGTATCGCAGCGTACGTGCTGTGCTGTCCTCCTCCCGATCACCCCCTTTTCGCCTCGATTGGTCGCGGCTGGCCTTCCCTCTTTCACCACTCCTTCCCTCGTGGATCGAGACTGACCGAGACATCGCAGCATCGGACCCGCGATACCCCAAGTATGAACAACATCTCAGTGAAGGATGGATTCCCGGCCGAAAGATCGACGTCTCCGACGCCCAGTACCACACCTTTCGCAACAATCTCCCATACATGATCAGCCTGCTGCTCTTCCATCCCCAGCTGCGACGCATATGGGAGGCCATGTACCGGCCGAGGAAGTACGAGCGGGAGTCGCCCGCCGCCCTGCGCCTCGAGCAGCGGACCTCCTTCGACTTCGGCTTCGCCCTGCTCTTCATCCTCGCCCTCCACGGCGTCTCGGCGTTCAAGGTCCTCACGATCCTCTGGCTCAACTACAAGATCGCCACCAGGCTACCGCGCGCATCGGTCCCCGTCGCGACGTGGACGTTCAACATCTGCACGCTCTTCGCCAACGAGCTCTTCGAGGGGTACCGCTTCATCTTCCTCGCCTGGCACTCCGGCTGGAAGCAGGGCGCCGTGATGGACTGGGCCATCTTCCTCGACACGCACGGCGGCATCCTGAACCGATGGGAGATCTTGTTCAACATCACCATCCTGCGCCTCATCAGCTTCAACATGGACTACTATTGGGCAACTGATCGGCGCAATGTCAACACACTTGATGTAAGTCAGCGGCCAGGTGAACAAGAAATTAAGCGCATAGAGGGGAAGAAGAGAAGGAAAAGGAACAAGGGATCCCAGCGGGAGGCAGTGTCCCAGTGAGCATAGACTAATTTGCCCAAGAAGAAGGGACTCGACCCCGCCAACCTCTCCGAGCGCGACCGCGTCACCATCCCCGCCGACGTCGAGGACTTCTCCTTCCGCAACTACATCGGCTACGCCCTCTACGCGCCCCTCTACATCGCCGGCCCCATCCTCACCTTCAACGACTACATCTCCCAGAGCAAGCACCTCGCCGCCAGCATCGAGCCCGCCCGCACCGCCCGCTACGCCGCGCGCTTCTGCCTCGTCCTCCTCGCCATGGAGCTCGTCCTGCACTACGACTACGTCGGCGCCATCTCCAAGGCCGCGCCCGTCTGGGCCGACTACTCCGCCGCCCAGCTCAGCCTGCTCTCCTTCTTCAACCTCCACATCATATGGCTCAAGCTGCTCCTTCCCTGGCGCCTCTTCCGCCTCTGGTCCCTCGTCGACGGCATCGACCCGCCCGAGAACATGGTCCGCTGCGTCAGCAACAACTACAGCACCCAGCTCTTCTGGCGCGCGTGGCACCGCTCTTACAACCGGTGGCTCATCCGCTACCTCTACGTCCCGCTCGGGGGCTCCTCGTTCCGCTCCTGGGCCGCCGCCGCCCGCTCCGTCGCCACGTACCTCGCCGTGTTCACGTTCGTCGCCCTCTGGCACGACATCCAGCTGCGACTGCTCATATGGGGGTGGCTCATCGTCATCTTCATGGTGCCGGAGTGGACTGCCAGCTACTTGTTTCCTAGGCGCAAGTGGGAGGGCCGGCCGACCGCCTACCGCATGCTGTGCTGCGTCGGCGCCGTGGGCAACGTCCTCATGATGATCTCGGCCAATCTTGTCGGCTTCGCGGTCGGTCTGGATGGGCTGCAGAGCATCCTCAGCAGCATTTTGCATGATTGGTCAGGTGAGAAGGCCTCCTCCTCGGCAGAGACCCTAGATCGATCCACTGATATTGGTGTGGTTCAGGCTTCATTTTCATCCTCACAGCTTGCGCTTGTCTTTTCGTGGGCGTTCAGGTCATGTTTGAGATCCGCGAGGCCGAGAAGCGGAAGGGCGTTACGCTCAAATGCTAGCATTAGCGCATCATATTCATCATACATATACTGCAATTTTTCAATCTTGATCAAATTTTCACGAGCCGGGTACTTCTTAATCAAGAAACTTGGTATCGTGTGTCTTGTCTCGTCACTGCCGTTCATCCCCTAACTCCCCTTTTCGCCCCGTGCCTGGTCATGTCTATTTGCCTCATGGTCATGAGAGAGTCATGCGCAATTCTCGTCTTTGCCCGTCGGACTCACTCATGAAATTGGGACCACGATGCTGCACGCGCCGAGCCGGCTTATACTTCACGGGCCTCTTGGTCCTGAGACTCCTTGGAACCCTGAGTACGGCCCCCCAAGTCTTGAGCCCGATCGCCGCCGCCAAGCGTCCCCATCTTGCCCATCATTCCGAGCTTGTCCTCCGTGATCCAGCGGCGCAGAGCGATCAAGCCACCCACTACCGAGAAGCCGACGAGAGACCCGACCGCGATGCCCACAATGTACCCCGCGACGACGCCCCTACCGCCCACGGCATTGTGATTGAGGAAGGTGTATACGTAGAACTTTTGTTCGACGGCGGTGATGAAGGCGACGCCGAGGTAGCAGGCGAGCAGGAAGACGATCCAGACGGCGTGGACGAGCGGGGCCCTGGTGGTGCGGGGCACGACGATCTCGAAGAGGGCGAAGATGAGGTTGAGCGCGTGGATGCTGACGACGGACCAGGCGTCGAAGCGGTCAGGGAACCCGGCGCCGCTGTAGATAACGGCCCAGTAGACGACGGAGACGAGTAAGGGGAAGGTGGTGACGGTGGTGTAGAGGAGGGAGTGGAGCGCCTGGAGAGGCCGGGGCAGGCGGGCGAGGAGGGTGGGCGGCTGCGCGTCGAGTTCGTCGGCGGTCGGGGAGGGTGATCGGGAGGCGAGGGCGTAGTCGAGGGTGTGGATGGCGGCGATGGCGAAGTAGAAGAAGAGGCCCCAGAGGGTGAGGAAGGTAAAATAGGAGAAGAGCTGGCGGGAGGCGGCGCAGCCGCCGGCAGAGGGGTGCGAGCAGTACCAGGCGATGATGAAGAGGTGGGTGAAGAGGATATACACAGCCTGTAGGACGTCGTCGAGCTGTCAGTGTTGCATTGCAAGACTCCTCCATCTTTGTGCGTCTTCACCATCTTCCTTTCTTTCCATTTCTCCCACCCCTCATCCCCTCCCCCCCCATAGCCATATCTTTCCCCCCGTCACTCTTCTCGCCTCCACATCCTCAAATGGTCCACCCTCCCACACTCGAGAATCAATATTTGGCTCCCATAGCTTGGATGAATGCCTGGGTGCTCGGCTGCTGCCTGGACAGAGGGCAGTAGGTGCCAGTAGGCATGGACGTACAATGATGGCCCGGAGGACGAAGAGCACCCAGGGGCTGACGAGCCAGGAGGTGACGAATCGGCGGGACGGGTCGAAAGGGTGCTTGCCCAAGGTGAAGGCGGCCCTGAGGCGCGGCGCGATTGGACGCATGGATGGCTGATGGGGAAGATGGAGGTGGAGGCAGTAATATTAGATGGGCATGAATGTAGTACCTATGCTCGTGGAGGTACTAGTAGTCGCAGTGGTCGCTCGCGATGGTGTAATGAATACTCGTATAGGACTGGCACGGGGCATGCTACTCCTCATGCGCTGCTATTTCTGCCGCGGCCAGAGGAGAAGACGGATGAATGGATGAGATTTTGAGATTTGGAAAGGCGAGAAGGCGACCTCTGGGGACGCGTGCCTTGCGCCCTGATAAACAAGGCGTGAGGTCGGGTGTTGGCAAGAGCTTGAAGGGGCAGCAAGTGTGTGTTTGGGAAGCCCTGACTCCCGGGCTCACGCCGGCTGCAAGTTCAGGTTGCTCGTGCTCGTGCTCGTGCTCGTGCTCGTGCTCTCAGCCGCATTGCATCCGCGTGGGGCATGAACGGTCTCGGTGGTGAAAGGCAGCCCGGAGGTCGTGGAACGTTGTTGGCTTGCGGGCAACAGCTTGGATAGATCCATGGGTGGGCGGATGGATGGAGTTGGATCGAGGGCGATCAATGGAGCAAAGACCGACTGAGACCAACAGCCTTCGTGCAGGCAGGCGGTGCCTAGTAGACGGCCAAGGCCTGGGCCTGCGGATGAATGGATTTGATGGATTGATCGCAAGCTGGAGTCATCACGAACTCGTCTACGGAGTTTCCCGTACATGGTCCGTACTCGAAGGATCAATAGCATTTGCAAGTTCTCATCTCTGCCGATCGGAATCAAAGACTGTTGATTCTCACCTCGCTGTGAGAGTTCTCCAGTTGATTCTCACCATACAATCGAGGCATCAGACCGTGAGATCCATCATGCTTGTCATCATTTGGACTCGCTGCTACGTTGTACCTTCATCTTCGGGATGATGGCGTCTCGGTACATGTACCTCTTCCCTCGAGTCCATCCAGATGGCGCCAAAAATAGCCCGGCCTCGATCTCCTCCACCCCCCCCTCTCGCGAGATTGAGTTGCGTCGGGCTTGTTTGGCGTCGTGGCCGGTCGGAAGTCGGCAGAACGGGCAGCTGCACGCCTGGCTTGGATTCTGGTTCGATTCAGTCACCAATCCCTGAGGAAGAGGAACGACTCCGGAGTACGGAGTACTACGAGTACAGACGATACTGACTCAGGTTGCTGGCAGCGAAAAGCTGGAGAGATTCTCCTGAGTATTTACCAGTGTGGTACGGATCCAGGGCTTGAGGAAAACATCCATTACCTAAGAGCCCGGATCTTGTAGATTTCGATCGAGACTCCAAGTGGCACGCAGTCCAGGTCTGGGAGAATGACACCGTAACAGACGGGCAAGACTTCGTGCCTCTTGTACGAAGTACAAGGTACAGTCCTCCGTACTTTAGTACGGAGTAGTATACGGAGTACGAGTAGGATGCTCCTCTTCTCAATTTGTGTTGGCTCCAGCAGCAATCGTGGCGGCTGCCTCCGCGTCCCCCCGTCGAAGACGCAATTTCGCATCCGATGCAGCTTGGCTTCGCTGCGTGCAGGTACCCGGTACATCCACTCTTGACTGCCAGTGCCACTGGGCAGTGCCAGGGAGCAGACGCACAATTTGATCGCAATGATCCTGTAGGAACTTTGCCTCCAGATTGTCGGGAAAGAGGGAGGGTCGGAATTGGATTTTCAGGGTCTGCGATTGCCAAAATTGCGGGTTGCTCCTGCATGAGTCGACACGCAGGTGCCGGGGCCCGCACTCACGAACCGTGGAATTCCCGTCAAGTCCCGGCCGTTCCTGACCTGAGTCCCCTTACCGCTGCCATTGCGGAGTACCTACTCGTACTGCTTAGGTACGGAGTAGAGTACTGTACTCCGTACGGAGTACATGTGCCGTGGTCGCGGCAAGAGCTCCCGGGGCAAATGCTGGAGGCCAGCAAGCGCGGCTGAGGCGAAATGGCATGGAGCTCGCGTACCTCTTGCCTCACGCCGCGTCCGATGCACGAAGCGGGAAGGGACGAATGCGAGGGCCAGACCCGGCCGCAGCTGCCCATCCGTCATGGACCTGGAAGGGAGGGCTTGGATGCGGCTTCCCGATTTCAGGAGATGCTTGTCCCGGCAGGAACCTGGAATCGCTCACCGTGGATTTGAGCAGGTGCGAGGCACTCGCTTGTTCGGAGTACAGGTACTCCAAGTACTACTAGCTAGTACTTCCAGGCAATCGAGTCAGCGAGCAAGCAACGAAGACATTCCGTTCCTCTGCCCCTCACGATTCACGACGGCCGCCAACATCGAGACCCATCCATCCATCCATCCATGAGTTCCATTCCAGCCGCCATCGTCCCTCACGCATCCCTTCGTCAGATCCCCAAACCTTGGAAGATATTGCAATGTTGGCAGGGTTCCGAGAGATCATCGTACCAGATCGCGCCGAGATTCCCCGTTCGTGGCAGAGTCCTTGTGAGTGCAACGTCCTGACGACCATTTCCAGAAGCCAGAACAAACACCTTGCGGTTACCAGAGGCTGTCATCCATGCCGACTGACTCTTACACCCTCTGAATACTAAGGTAGCCCGCCCCCGAAAACCCCCAATCTGTGGACCATTTCGGGCTCGAATCTCCCGGGGGCCTGCGCGTCTTTCGCCATCCACAACCTCCGAGCCTACCTCGAGCTCCAAGAGACCGCGCCTCTTGGCATCCCGCCCCCGATGTGCATCAAGCACTGCATGGATGGATCAATTGCGGCCAAGCTTCTCCTTGTGGCTCAATAGACGCAGCCTCCTTCGGTTCCATTGTCTGCGTGCGCGGATTTCTGGCGGTCTATGCCCCACGGAGGGCGCCCTACATGTATATGGACGATGGTGAGGAGTGCGTGTACTCCGTATTCGTGCGAGTCTTCACACCTGGCAGGTACGATTTGCTCCTGCTCCTTTTCTACCCCTTCTCGTAATCCGTGCTCCGCACAGTACTCATGAGACTAATGGCCAGATCAAGGTGCACAGTACCAGGACTCCATACAGGAGGCATGGAGCAGGCCTCGACACGCTCGCTGCGCAGACACGCGGATGCCTCTCGCTCGCGCGAAGCATCATCCCTCCACTTTTCGAAGACCATCGGGCATCCCATGAGACCCATTCTCGCGAGGGGCTCTCCGAAACGATGCAATATTGAGCCATCTGGCGAGGAGGGGCACGTGCCTGGCCCTTTCAGCTGAAGACAAGATCAATAGACAGACGGCCAAAGCTCCTCGTTCTTCAGGAGACGGCCTCGTCCAGGAAGACGCCGTACCCAGCACAGGCAATTTCGACGTCGTACGGAGTACTCGTACCAGTACAGGATGGGCGCAGGGCCGGATCGAGAACGGGCGGTACCTGCATGGTGGCCCATGCTGGGAGATGATCTTGATGACTTCCCCCTAACATCCCCTAACGGCCCCTGCAGGCAAATCCAGGTATTGTGGCTCCCACCCGGCTCCCATCCGCAGGCCTCAACCCTGTCCCCATGCTCGAGGTGGATGGCGATGTGAGCAAGCTAACTTAGCGTCAGGCGGGGCGGGCCAGACTTGGATGAATCAATGGATGCCTTTGGTGCTCTTGGTTCCATCCATCCACGGATTGGCCTAGCCTGGCCGGCCGGCAGAGGCAATTCTAGGAGCATACGAGTACTTTTACTGGTAACTCGCACGACATGGATGAAAAGGGCACAGGCCACAAGGAAAGGATGCCTTTTACGACCCAATATTTCCGCGCATCTGCACAGCAATGTGTCGTTGCGCAACCCGGTCCTCGTCCATACGAGCAGACGCTCTCCGTGAACGCTCCTTCCATTGTCTCGAAGCTCTGCGGCGTCCCGTGGGCGGCCGCGAGGGTCCCGTCTGACCTCTGGCCGACGGCGAGGCGCAGCCGGAACCTGCTCACTTACTACGGAGTACTCCGGACCTCGCTGAACTTCGTACTCCTCAGGTACTCCACTCTCAAGACGCGTTCCTCGCTCTGACGGAGGAGCCCGTACGGAGTACTCATGCAGAGCATCGGCATATTGCCTCGACCTTCGCAATGCCACACACTACTTTACAGATCACAAACTCGTACACCGTATTCAGGGACGGAGAACGGAGTACTCAACGGCCGCCCTCGCTGACAGGGGACATTCACGGCCACTCGCAGGCATGGATGGGCCGCTTGCCGGGGCAGGAGAGCTTTGCCCTCCACATGCGAGGACTTTACGGCACAGGCACGGAGGCCGGGATGCACGGGGTACGTGCAGCACCGAAATGTGCTGCATCAATCGGGTGCTGGGATCCTTGGCTGGCTCGCCTGAACGGGAAAGGGTAGAAGGATGCGGACGGAAGCTTCTGATGAGGGCTGCTCCTGGCTCATGCAGGTGAGCATGGAAGTGCTTGGAAGCTCGGTGCTTGCGTTGATGAGGATGGATACTGCTGTGAGTCCGAGTACGGGTACGGAGTACGGTATACAGACTGGAGTACGGAGTAGTACTGACTGGCTGCGTCCAGGTACCTTGATATGGAAATCACCCACTCCATTTACCCGCTGCTGCTCGGTGCTTTTGATTTCTCGCGTCAGCCTCCGGCCTCCTCGAGCTCCGAAGCCCATCCATCCATCCTCTTTTCCGTGGCCAGATATCACCTCCACCTCCTCCTTGTTCTTCTCGTCCATCTCCTCTCCCTCCCCTCCCTCCCCTCCCTCCTCTCCCTCTTTTCCTCTTTCCCTTCTCCTCCTCCTCCTTTCCCTCCTCTCCATTTACACACCTTTTCTCTCCTGATTTTACATCACCATCAATCCATACAGAGGCTACGACTCGCACTGACGAGGCTGGCTGGTTGTGCTCCGCACTGAACGCTATCATCTTTCGAAAGCCTGCCTCATGTAGGTCGTTCCCGAGTCATCTCCGCCTGTCTCGGACCCAGAACAGCATACAATCAGGTTCGCACCACCTTCACCCGAGCCGCCTCCAGCTTCTGCTTCCCTTCGCGCTTTCGTTCCTTGGACCTGGAACAAAATTCGACGCCGCCGCGTCGTCATCGAGTCTGGCGCATCCGAGAGAAGAGGCCTCGCTCCGATTGTAATATGATGGCCCTCGCCAGAACCTGACGGAAGCTTACGTACATGGACCGCCGATTGCGACACCCTTGACTTGAGTCGATCTCGATCATCTCACTCGCTGCTCCCTACACGCTCCTTACTTCCTGATAATCGCCATCCACATCCGGTACCATCGTCCTCGTCTCATTTCACCACGTTTCGTGCAAGGACATAAAACACCAACAGCAAAAGTTCCGGCGCCGAGGCCTTTCACGACATTGAAGTCGACGACGACCGAGTCTCACAGCTAAAGCAGTAGCTTTCACCTCGGCAAACGAGGGCTACTCCGGCGATAAGAGACGGTCTCTGATCAACTCCGCCATGAGCTCCACACTGCCTTCGACGCGATACGAGGAGGGGTCTCTTCGCCTTGTCCTCCTCCCAGAGCATGAAGGCAGGGGAAAGAAGGACTCTACGGTTGTGGTATCGAAGGAAGACCCCTTCGATGACCTCCCGACTCTTACCTCGGCGCGCTACGGAGATCCGTCGCCCGTTCCCTCTCCCGTCTCGCAATATCGCAGCTGCTGCTCCAGCGTGCATTCCGGCAGAGACTCCAGCTTGGATCAAAGCAGGCTCGACAGTAGGAACAGCAGTAGGATCAACAGCAGAGCGCAAAGCAGAGGGAGCCGTGGCGACCATATGAGCAACAGGAGTAACACTTCTCTTGAAAGGCCTGACTCGGACGTCGACGCGGACGATGACGACGATATCCCTATTGACGAGGACGAGCACGCGCACGCGCACACACCCGAGCCTCAGCAGAGCTATGAGCAGGATTGCGAGCAGGACTACGAGCGACATTACGAACAAGACTATGAGCAGGACTACGAGCACGAGCACGAGGAAACCGAATCTCGTCATAGCATCCCCGTTCATCCGATCCCTTCATTACAGAACGCCTTCGCCGAATCCTTGCTGGAGGTCACCGGTGGTGTTACCGTGGAGAAGCCGAAATTGCGAATGCTCGACGGCCCAAGCCGAAGAGATGCCCTCCTCGCCCAAGGCAAAGACGAAGCCCCCTTCGATGCTGCATGGAGACTCCGACCTGGCCAGGGCCAGCATGAGGTGGCCAAGTTGATCGCTCAAATATCCTTCGGGGTCTACCTTCTCCTCGACGGAAACGCAAATAGCAACGTTCAGGTGGTCGACATCTTGCAGGGTCATATCGACGAGGTGGACGAATTTCTCGAAGTGATCCTCGAGGATCTCGCGGAGGCCGAGGCGGATGTAGCCGCACGTCTCGAAGACCTTACAATGCCCATGGACGACATGACATCCTTTGAGAAGATGCTTGAGGATCGCAAATACAGGGCCGAGTTGATAGAAGGCAACCAGGTCATTGAGCACGCCATTGCCAGAACAAACGCGGCCCTGCGGCTGTGGGAGGACGACGTCGACGCTGGATTGCACGCCAGCAATGCTTTCATTGAGTGGTTGAATGAGCACACTGACGGTAGATGGAGATTGGAGCAGCCAAATTTGCTGGAGATCTTCGATGCCATGAATGGGAACGCCGAGGGATGGCTGCTTGCTTTTGAGAGAATGAGTGAGAGCGCTCAGGAGCTCACTGGCCAGATTCTCAAGCTCATGAACACGATGGCTGAGATTGAGAAGAAGGCCGGCGAGGTCAGTCGAAAGAATTGGGTACGTTCATCCTCCTTCTGACTCTCAACCCATCGCATTGGGGCCTTCTCGATTCAATTGCTGACCACGAGCAGACAAACATTGTGCCGTTCTCGACGCCTGGAGGGGTGCTCGGTCGCACCAATTCCGGAGCCTCGAGTCATGCGTCCTCCTTTCGCTCTTTTCCCAGGAGGTCAATCGGCCGCATCAGCCTTGGAAGTGGCTCGATTACCCGCGCCCGACCCCCAAGCTCCATCATCACCGATATGAGCGACGAATCGGATGATGACATGGACTTTCCGCTGGCCCAACACCCCTCGATGACGCTCCCTGGTCTCCGTCCGCCGCCCCCGGCATCTGGCCCAGGTCAAGACGATGACGGCTTCAGACTTTCGCCTGTGACCTACTCGCCCGTTCCGACTCAGAAGTCGTCAAGCCCCGGACCTAGCGTCACGCCACAAATCCACGAAGATGGAGATGCTGGGGAAGAATGCCAAGCGACTGAGTCTCCAGTCTTTGTCTTGCAACCTCGTACATACACGCCGCAGCCTCCGGCTCCCCTACCATCACCGAGGGTGAAGGAGTACGAAAGCGAACCTGCCCGACATGATGAAAGATATCGGATGGGTGACGACTCCGCTCGAGGCACGCCATCGTCGACCCAGTCCCAACCCCAGACAGATTTGAGATCGAGTACACAGTCGACATTTTCGGTCAACGGCCGGGTCCAGACTTGGCAGTCCAGCGTCCCCAGCGTGCAGAAGAAAACATCACTTCGCCAGCGCGTATCGCTCAAGGCCAGCCCGCCGCGCGACATCCGAATTCCTTCGCGATCCCTCGAGGGGATGGAGGTCTATGCGCACTCGAGTCACAGTACTCCGCGATCGACGGCCTCCACGGGCCATGGATCTGAGGACTTCCGCCGGCAGCATGCGTCCGGCAGCGCTTCACAGAAGAGCTGCGAATCTCCTGGAGTCTACAGCACCGCATCCTCGCCACAGAGGGACCAGCGCCTCTTCCGCCCAGTCATGGCCTCGCCTCATTCGCCTCTTCAGCAGAGGCCCCATACGGCCGTCGCCAGCAGCCAGCCGGCGTACCAGCATACATCGTCGCTAGTGCCACCGCCACTTTTGCGCAACCGACCCTCACAGATGAGCGCCATGAGCGTGACGAGCGATAACACTTCAAGATCCTATGACAGCCGTGGGCCGGCGACGATGAGCGTGCGGTCGGATGATAAGCTCAAGAAGAAGAAGAGCGCCTTCGGGTGGCTGAAGAAGGCCTTCAGCATGGATGAAGAGGAGCGGGCGGCCTACGAGGCGCGCAAAGCCATGGCGGGTCAGGACCGCTACTACCATCAACAACAGTACGACCAGAGCTATCCCGGTGGCCAGAACAAGTTCATCGACGGGAGAAGGGTACGGCGATGAGTGCTGTGATGGGTTGGCCCCTTCTGGCCTGAATCGAAGATTGGAGAGTGAGGTTCACGGTGCCTCGGCATCTCTTACAAAGCGATTCATCTTTGCTATGTCTCGGAGGTTTCTTCCGAGGAAACCATCGATTGAACACGTCACGTCTGAAGAATTTCCCTTTTGATCTACTTCGGTGTGCTTTCTCTTGGGTCGCGTTATCCTTTGGCGACTACTACTACTACTAGCGATTTGATTTCATGGCGATAGACTTTTTGATATCCTTTCTCCCACTTACATACTTGCTCCTATTTCCACCCACTATTTCCACCCTTCTGTCCGACCCCCTTTTTGTCCCTACTTTACCCTAGTATTTTTCATCCTCTCTTCATGAGATGATCGCCGACGCACGTATCTCTTTTTTGTCTGAGTACTACTTGTATTCATGTCGCTCTCTCAGCAATACTATTGTCCTGAATCTCGGTTTTTTTTCCTTTGTGGATCTCCCGTCAAGCGGTTCGCGCATGGAGGAAACCGTGGCGGAATATTGGAGGAGGGATGAGAAGAAAAAACAGACAACTCTGCACACTCATTCCTGTCCATTTCTACTAGTAAGTAGTATACGACGATTTAATGGGGGTTCTCGCGAGGCGGTCCTCCTTTTCCCCTTTCCCCCTTTCCAGTCCTGAAGTTTCGTTTCCTGTTCCCTCCCCTCGCCTTCGCTGGAACCGCTCTGGCGGCACTTGAAGGAAGCTCTTCTAGGGTGGAAGTTGAGCATGATATGTAGGACTAGATGCTCAGCGATTATCGAAATCTCAATCCAAGCTACGATGTGTATATCAAGGGGCATCTACTGTATGTAGGCGAAGTTCCTCCTCCAACGTACAAGATTTCGACCGGGTCAACATGTCACATCTCAGCTCAGAGGACCATAGCATTTGCGATCGCGATCGTTCTCTCGGTGAAAAAAAAAAGCTATGGCTTGAGCAACGTAGTACTGGTGTGTACGACGTTTTAGGAGAGCGGACGACTGAGGGTCTGTGAAATCCAAACACGTGCGAGGTCCAGGCGATGTCCTTTGTCTAGGCATATCTGTGCATGTATCCAAGATAGGTTAAGGTAGTAGTAGGTAAAAGCAGGCAGGGAAGCGATGCTGCCCAGATCGCTACGAGAGGCTGAGACCGTAGCTCCTGACGCGGCTGAAGTAGAAGGGCTTGTCGTTCTTGAGGTAGAAGTCGGCCCAGTCGTCGGTGAGCTTGTTGTGGCAGGAGAAGCGCTTCCAGGCGATCTTGTTGTTGCGGGAGGCGAAGGAGGTCTTGCTAGAGCTCTGGAGGGCGAGCTCCATCCTGTAGGTGTATTTTCCGGCGGGGCCCTCGGTCTCGATGTAGAGGTCTGCTTCGGATTCGGCGGGGGAGGGATCTTTTGTCCGGGGG
>NIGD01000001.1:6463063-6476050 GCA_003055185.1 Escovopsis sp. TC
GATCATGGTGTGGGGTGGAGGTGCGCGGGGGGGGATGTGGATTTGTAGGGGGGGGGTGGGTGGGGTGGGGGGTGGTGATGGTGGTGCCGTTTCTGTCGCCTGCGGCAGGGACAGAAGCAGGAGAAGAGGAAGAAGAGCTCTGCGTGAGGAAGGGGCCCATTCGCCAGCGGCCGCGGTAGGCCTGCTGCATGAAGGATGAGGAGGATGAGGTGGTGGTGGTGGTGGTGGTGGAGGATGCGAGGGCGGAGGAGGAAGCGAGTTGGCCATGGGCGAAGCGGCGCGAGGAGAGCAGGTTCTCGCGGGTGAGGAGGGGCACGACGTCGGCGGGGGACATGGTGGAAAGGAGGCTGATGCATGCGCCGTCGCGGAAGAAGCGCAGGTAGCGGTAGTAGGTGACGATGAGGACGGGGTCGCCGCCCCAGGTGGCCTGGGTGGTGGACTGCTGGCCGGAGCGGACGTAGTTGACGGTGCTGATGTAGCAGCCGTTGAAGCGGAGGCGGGGGCGGGACTGGAACATGGCTTTCCAGGAGGGGTAGGGGGCGGGAACGAGGGTGCGGGAGAGGGCTTGTTGCTGCTCCTCGGTGGGGTTCTGGAGGGGGTCTTCGGCGGTGGTGGTAGTGGCTGTGGTTGTGGTTGTGGTTGAGGTACTGCTGTCGATCCAGTCGCCGCCGAGGGGCCTGTGGACGAGGGGCTGCCACTCGATGGACAGGATGAAGGCGCGGTGCATGCGGGAGAAGCCGAAGAGGGAGTCGAGGCAGACGCGCCTCCAGATGCGCTGCTCGGAGGCGACGAGGAAGGCGAAGCGCTTGCAGACGAGGGAGAGGCGGGTGAGGTCAGCGACGTCGGCGGCGGCGACGTCGGTGAAGATGTGGATGAGGAGTTCGTCGGGGACGTTGGAGATGGGACAGGGCGGGGGGATGTCACCGTGGAGGAGGAGTGCAGCTTGGGGGGCGGTTGGGTGTGGTGCTTCTGGTGGTAGGTTTTGTCTACGCGGGCGTCGAGCTGGAGGGTTGGTGTTAGTGAGAGTGATCTGTGGGGGCCGGGAAGTAGAAGGAGAGGGGAGGAGAGGAGGAGGATGTGCAGTAGAGATCAGGAAGTAGGGATCAGAGGAATCTCAAGCAGGTAGTACGAAGTTTGAAGCAGAGAGGATAGTGTGTGGAGGAGGAAGGTGTATAGAAAAGGGGTAAGGGAGTCGAGAGTCTAGAGCATCTATGGATAGATGGATTACACAATATAGAGTATGGGTGATGGGGCACGGAACATAGAGTACTCCGTAGGGGGGATGGAGTAGTCAAGAATGCATATAAAGCAGCCCGGCTTCGTTTGAGACTTACTCGATATGCTTTCCGGTAGAGCCGGAGGCTCTCGCCCATGTTGCCCTGGGCCTCCTTCTCCATGGCTGCCTCGTAGTGATCGAGCGCGGAGACGGGCTGCTTCTTTGCGCAGCTGGAGCTGGAGCCGAAGCCGAGGCCAGAGCTACCGTCGAGAGAAGACCGGCCGGGGACATGGCCACCGTTGTGGGCGGCGACGTCGTCATGATCGCCATGATCGCCGTGATCGTGGGCACTGTCCGGTTTGGGGGGCGGGTGGGAGTGGAGGAGACGGGATCGAGATGTTGCAGAGACGCGGGGAGCGGTAGAGGAGGAGGGGGGAGGGGGGAGGCTTGATGATGATGATGATGATGATGATGATGATGATGAGGCAGGCCCGGCGGGGGGTTGTTGGTGCGATGGAGGAGTCTTGTTGTGCTGGGTTCTGGATTGCAGGTCGGCCATCCATTGTTGTCTGAAGGACTCGAGCTCCGAGTTGACGGGGCCGCCGCTGCCGGGGGAGGCCATGCTTGAAGCTTGGTGAGGGAGAGGGGGGACCGATGCTCTTCTATGCCTACTCTTCCAAGATGAGAGTTGATACTGGCAGAAGACGATGATGTTGAGAGAAGGCGATCTAGGATCGAGGAAGAAGCTGCAGGATGGAATCGGGGGAGAAGAGCAGAAGGGCAGACGGGGCAGTGGGTGATGCTCTCATGATCCGGGTGAGCCGCTGGCGGGCCACGATGCTCCGGGCCGAGAAGCGTGGTGCGGTAATGCGGTTGCGCAGGGAGGGCGTAGGGAGGCCGTGCGGAGCACTTGAGTGGTGGACGGTGAGGATAGAGTTGAGGCGGATCCGACGACCCAATGCGTGGAGAGGGTTGCGGGTGGTGGTGGTCGGGCGCGCTCGGTGGAGGTGAGGGAGGGTGAGTGTCAATGGGTGAGGACGGACTCGTTGGGATTCGTCTACGGAGTATGAAGAGGAGGAGAGGGTGAGGGTGAGGGTGAGGGTGAGGGCGAGGGCGAGGGCGAGGGCGAGGGCGAGGGCGAGGGTGAGTCCATGAGAGGGCGCGTTGAAGCGATGGCGATGCTTCCATGTTCGGCGTATTCGTCGATGCTCCTGCAAGCCACAGCGTCAGCGCTCCAGCCACGGCGTCGCCGCCACAGACTCGATGGCGTCAGGCGGGAGGTCGAGGGTGCTGACTAAAGACAATTGCATCAGACCCGCCGCAAGCCAATCGGGTGGCTGGATGATAAGATGCGGGTAGACGCGGGGTCTGCACAGGTAGTGGGTACTTGTACTCCGTACTGATACGAGTACTCCGAATGTCCGAGGAGCGCTCCGTATCTATGACTGTATTGCGGTGAGGATCAATCTCGTCCTTGTGAGTCATTCGACGTAGCTGATCGCTTCTGCACAAGAGAAATGAGACGAATGAGGGGAAGACCCGATGACGCAGACCGAACAATGCAGACCAGTTGGGCGTACGGAGCACGGAGGAATGGAGTACTACCTAGTACGGAGTACCTAGTAGAACGGAGTACTCCGTACGGAGTACTCGTACCTAGACCTCAGAGAGGTACCTTCTCGGACTGATGGAGGACATGGATACATGCTGAGGGACAGGACGCTAAGCCCGACCGAGGCAAGTGACATAATTTGGAGAAACTCATCCCACCTGCTCGCATCGTTCCTGCGTTTTCTGGTCTTGGCCATCCTTCGCCGCGACACAGAAAAAAATCACCGTCCATCTTCCATTCTTTTCCTTGGGATCTCCTCATTTGTCAGACGCGGTGCAACATCGACTCGTCTCTCCATCCATCCATCCATCCATCCATCCATCCATCGAGAACCCCTGGATCTTGGAGCTCCTCCCTGATCTGTACCTCCCATCCCGTCGATCCTGATCTTCCACCTCGCCTCGCCATCCAGACGTCGACTCGCGCGAATCCACAACGACCAAAGCCCCCTCTCCCCCCTCTTCTCCTCCCGGGCTCTCGGCTCTCTTGCCGAGTTCGAGTCGCCGAGCGAGCCCGGTCAACTTTCTTCTTTCTTCGTTTCTCCTCCTCCTCCTCCTCTTCCTCCTCCTCCTTGAGCATTGCCCTCTCTTTCTCGCCATCTCCCCTCACCACCTACGCTGAGCACCTGGCGCCGCTTTCGCCGAGACCATGGAGGACGACGAGTTCATGATGACCGCTGCCGTCGCTCCGGGAGCGGCAAATCCTGGAAATGATGCGTTCCCCGATATCACCGCAGGCCAGAAGATGGTCTCTGCCATGTCTGGAAGCTTGCTGACATCCTTGCTTGGTGAGTACGATCGACGAAAAGAGAAAGAACGAGGAGAAGAGGAAGAAGAAGAAGAAGCAGAAGACAACGACTGACGTTGTCTCCCAGTCACTCCCTTGGACGTCGTCCGCGTTCGCCTGCAATCGCAAGCCACCGTTTCGCCCTCTCCCTACACGTACCCATCCTCCTCCCCCTCACCCTCTTCAGGGAATCCCGCCTCGACCTTCCGATCCGCCGACATCGCAAAGCTAATGCGGGCGACAAAGACCCTTCCTCCCGGGACGACGGTGGCCGACCTCGGCGTGACAGCCTGCTGCCGCGAGGTCTTCTTCGCGGGAAACAACATCGAGTACTGCTTCGCAGGCCCCAGGATCGAGAGCATCACCGCCCCTGCTGCCAGCGCCCCCGCACCCGCCCACATCCCCGACTGCGCTGTTCGGGAGACAAGGCGGGCCACCTACAACTCCACCATCGACGGCCTCCGCAAGATCGCCCGCAACGAGGGCTTCACGACGCTGTGGCGCGGCCTCTCCCCGACGCTCGTCATGACCATCCCCGCCAATATCATCTACTTCACCGGCTACGACTGGCTGCGCTACAGCGCCAAGAGCCCCTTCTCCGGCCTCTCCAACGACCACGCGCCCCTCACCGCCGGCGCCCTCGCCCGCACGCTCGCCGCCTCGGCCGTAGGGCCCATCGAGCTCGTCAGGACCCGCATGCAGGCCGCCCACGGCAGCTCCACGACGAACCACTTGCTCGAGACGTTCAACGGCATCCGCGAAATGGTCGCCGTCAGCGGCTACACATCTCTCTGGAGGGGGCTCACCCTCACGCTCTGGAGGGACGTGCCCTTCTCCGGGCTCTACTGGTGGGGTTACGAGACCATGCGGGCCAGGATCACCGACTACCGCGAAGAGCAGCGCGGCCGACGACCCTTCCGCGATGACGACGCCGACGAATCCGACCTGGACCGCATGAGGGCCCGCCGCCGCTCGCAGAGCCGCGAGAACCACTCCGAGACCTTCGTCGACAGCTTCCTCGCCGGAGCCACCTCGGGCGCCCTGGCCTCGACGGTGACGATGCCCTTCGACGTCGGCAAGACGCGCACCCAGATCTACCACGACGTGCCCGGCGGTGCTTCCAAGGGAGGGCCGGGGGTGGCGGGGGCGACAACAGCTCCGGAGGCACAGAACATGGCGAGGCTCCTCTGGCACATCATGAAGACGGAGGGGCTGCCGGGCCTGTGGCGGGGGTGGATGCCACGGACGCTCAAGGTCGCTCCGGCGTGTGCCATCATGATCAGCAGCTACGAGGTCGGCAAGCGTGTGTTTACCGGTGTCAACGAGCGTCAGCGAGATTGAGGAGAATATGAAGCCTTTCGCCCACCACCACCACCAGCGCCACAATTTCATCCCAATCATAACGACTACGCTTCTTGTTACCGACCGAGCCTATCATTGAGTGCAGGCCGACAAGCAACGCAGTCATCACTGTGGTCTGCCCTGAGTCGTTCACTGTAACCCCCCCCCCCCCTCCCGCCTCCCTCCCCTCCTTGTGTCTTCTTTCTGTCAATACCTTCGTTTTTTGATGCTTTCTTGTATGGGATTTTTGACTCCATTTCTTGCCTGTCTTTTTTCTGCCCTGTATAAAGACAAATCTCCAGCATAGTTCGGCGTTTGAGAGCTTCCGAGCGGGTGCGCGGCAGTCTTGGTTCCAGGCTTTCTTGGGTATGTACGGAGTAAGGCAAGCCGGCTGGCTGTTTCGGAAAATGGGAGGCCTCGGTGGAGAGCTTCAACATGTGGAATTTCTGGTGGCGGTATGGAGGTGGTGATGGGCTTTGTCTAAGCGTCTGTTTTTGGCAGAGCGTGTATTCGAGGGGCTGTTTTTTCCAACCAATGTACGGGGCAGATGGTTGTGAACAGGCAAATCTCTGTACTTGCAATTTTTGGGCCAGGTATCGAAAATATGAAATGGCTGTGTTGATGGTCAAGAGCACACATACACCGATGTGCTCATGATAAGTAGTCTCGAGTCCGGTCTCAAGTGCGGTCTCAGAGGCTCGCGATGCCGTCATGAGTCAATTGATGGAGCTGGCACGGATGGCTTCCATACTCGAAAGCTTCGCTGGACGTGGATTCTTCGAGAAACAAGTTGAATCTCATCTCATTACTTGTTCATTAAAAAAAAAAGAAAACGAATGAGAGTCCTGCATGTGATGAAATCTGGGATATTTCCACACCCACTTTCGGCGTGTGAATGAGTGCGCGCCTAGACATTTTGACGGCCCAAAAAAAAAACATTTTCACCCACAGACGTCTCATAGCTCATCTCCATACCTCATATTTCTACACCCAGCATCCTATCTGACCAACATCCTCATCTTCGCCCACATCTTCATCTCCACGAGTTTCTTCCATCCCCCCCGAGAAAGGGCTATACAGTCACCAGCGAGACGTCCAACGCCCTCTCATCAACGATTGTTGCACCACCAGCGCAACGCCAAGCATCTCATCAAGTCCTCCCCATATACTCCTCCCGAACCCCCCCCCCCGAGGCTCAAAACCTCTGCCCCCAGCCATGGCATACACCCTCTGCCAAATCGACCAGCACCACTTCCGCGCCCCCTCCTCCTCCTCCCCCGACATCTACGTTCTCGACGCGCAGCGCACGGGCGCGGGCCTCGCCGCGACGACGTCCGACCAGACCCTCTTGCTGCTGGACCCGGCGCGGCTGGGCGCGGGGCCGCTGGCGCGCGTGGGGACGGGGCACGGGGCGATCGCGGCGCTGAGGGTGTTCGATGCGGGGGCCGGGGTGGTGTGCACGGCGGGGGAGGATGGGGCGGTGGGGGTGTGGGATTTGAGGAGGGGAGGTGGAAGGGTTGCGCGGTTTAAGGGTGGGTTGCTGAAGTTCTGGGTTCTGGGGGTCTTCATGGGGATGTTCATGAGGATACTAGTCATGGGGATGGTCATGGGGACGTTCATGGGGATGTTTTTGCTTCTCATCGATCTTCAAAGAACGGCTGGTTAATATCAGTGAGGGACAGCAACTCAAGGACCGAGCATCCTCTCCATGGCGTGTAGCCCCGAGACGCACACCATCGCCGTCGGCACCGAGCTTCAGAACCACACAGCATCCGTCCACATATGGTATGTCCTCCTTTCACAGGGGAAGCAGGGAGAAGGGGGTCCCTTGAGAGTCACGCCTTGCATCAAGCAAGAAGGGGGTATTCCGTGTCTCGGGAGAGAGGGGGCAACTTGAGGAGCCATCCTTGGATGAAGGAGGGGAAATATCGGGGGAAGAGGGTCTAATCCAGCCAGGGACGTCCGCTCCACGCCCACCTCCAAAGCGCAACACGACTCCCTCCACAGCGACGACATCACCTCCCTCGCCTTCCACCCGTCCCTTCCTCACCTCCTCGTCAGCGGCTCGACCGACGGCCTCGCGAGCATCCACGACCTGCGCGAGCCAGACGAGGACGAGCTTACGGTGCAGACGTTCAACCACGACGCGTCCGTGGCGGAGGCGGCTTTCCTCTGCGAGGGCAGCGGCAGTGACGGCGGGAACGGCGGGACCGGCGCTGGTAATGGTGGTGGTGGTGGTGGTGGCAGTGAGGTCTTCGTGCTGAGCCATGACGAGAGGTTCAGGCTGTATGATGCGGCGGAGGAGCGCGTCACGGGGGACGCGACGCAGGATTTTGGGGACTTGAGGGAGGCGCTGGGGTGTAGGTATGTGGCGGGCGTGGCGACGAAGCGGGATGGCAGCGGGGCGATTCTCGGTGTTGGTGCTCAGGAGTAAGTTTCTGATCCCCTATCCTTCTTTCTCCCCCCCCCCCCCCCTCTCTCTCTCTCTCTCTCATCCCCAATCTTCTCCCCCTTCCTTTCTTGTGCTACGTCTCTTTCTCCTGCCCGCTGTCTGATTCTCTCGCAAGGGGATGGGCGTGTGGAAGAAAGGACATGTGTATCTTCCATGGGCATGCCAGCTGACATTTCCCTGCAGTCGTCAGGCCTTCGAGCTCGTCTACATGGCGAGGGATCCGGCGTCGGGCCTGTGGCAGATGCACAAGGACGCGCGGGTGAGCCTGGCCGGGGCGCACGGGGAGGAGGTCGTGCGCTCGTTTTGCTGCTACGACGAGGAGCAGGTCGTCTTCACGGCGGGCGAGGACGGCATGATCAAGGCCTGGCGGGCGGGGAGCTAGCCTCTGCCCAGTACGAATGAATGCCAGCAATACCGCATTGCCATGGATATCATCGTTCGCATGCCCGTCATCTCGTCCCCGCTGACTACTAGTACTTGGGGGGACGATTTCAAGTCTCCCCAAGCATCGCCATCACCACCATGTCTTTCAGGATCAAACTCATTATCGCGTTTATGTTCATCGTCATCATCACACCCTGAAGAGAGCTGCATCATCCTCACCCAAACTTGTCGTGCTTGCTCTTCACCTTGATCTCCAGCAGCCTCTCATGGAAATCCCCCTCCCTTCTCGCCCGCTTCAGCAGCCTGACCTCCTCCTCATTGAGCCGCCGCCCCGCCGCGTCCTCCAGCTCCCGCCTGCTGATCTTGGCCTGCGCGCCCCTGTCGCGCGACGCCTTGACGTGCGGCTTGAAGCACGCCTGCATGCGGATGCGCACCGTCGTGTCGAAGCCGATAGCCTCGGCGTCCCCGCGGATCTCGATGCCGCTCTTGGCCTTGGCTGCTGTTGCTGTTGATGATGATGCACTGGCGCCAGCGCCGCGCTCCTTGGTCGTCAGGAAGGTGTGCCGCTGCGTCTGCAGCTGGAACGTGCTCGGCGCGTCGGGCGTCGCGACGAGGCTCCAAGTTTCGAGCGGCGATATGGCCTCTGACGTTGCGGACAGCGTGCCCTCCTTGCTGCATGCGAGATACCTATCCACCCCCAACCCCCACGTACCCATCCTCGCGTGTCAGCGGTCAAAGTCGTGCAAGCGTGGTCCCCGTCATCAAGACGTGCGCCCAATCCAGCATATCCTGAACTCTAGAGTCCCTTTTTTTTGGCTTCTTGACATACCGCCCGTGATGGCCCTTGAGCCGAAAATGCGGCGTCCCCGCAATCCGGTTCGCGACCCACACCATGCGCACGTCGTGCGGCTCCGCGCTCGCTGGGTTCCCGTCCACGATATTCTCAACCGCCAGCGCGAACACCTTCCCGCTGACGTCGCACGCCAGCGCGGCCGGGACCTCGGTCGGCAGCACGATCATGATGGGGCCGAGCACGTCGGCGACCGCGTCTGCCGAGACCCAGCTGTCGTCGTCGGGCGTCGCGTCCGCGTCCGCATCAAGGGCAGGTCTCTCCCGCGCCTCGCGCGTCGTGATCTTCCTGTGCCGCGCGGCATCATCGTCGTTCCCGTTGTCGATGCCGTTCTCGTTGTCGTCCTCGTTTCGTCTGTCGAAGTCGCGGTCTTCGCGGTCGTCGGGCTCGGCAGCGGCGGTGGCGCGCTTCCGCTTCTTGGGCTTCTTGTCGCCCTTGAACGTCAATGGCTTGACCATGTTGGACGCAAAGAATTGATCAAATAGCAATCGGATGGATCAATGGAACGAGCAAGGTCCGACTTGCAGAGAGTCCTTGTCGTCGTCGTCGTGCGTCGTCGAAGCTCGAGATGCTGTCATCGCCCAGATTACGTAATCAAGTACTTCCCTGGAATTAAAACCGAAAATAAACGAATTAAATCTCCAGAAAACTCACGAATATTACCGTGTATTTTTTGCTTCGACTCGAGATGGCTTCCTTTTCCCCCGTTTCCCCTCCTTTTCCCCCTCCTTTTCCATGTCCATCTAGTACCCTCGGGGCAATAATCTTACAGGCACCATCCCGGGACCTGCAGACTGTGAGGTTGATCGCTTCTCTGCAAATGCCACATGCCAAGATGCCCCTCATTTCTCCCCGAGTGCATCATGTCTTGTGACCATCCATCCAATGGATCATTTCCATTTCATACTCGCGGGAAAATCTGGGCAAACACGATATCCCCCATGAGCCGATGCCTCCATCTCCATGATTTCGTCCTTCTAGAACCCATCCCTCTCTCTACTCCTCCCTCCCCTAAGCTGTTCATCTCTGTCCATCTCCTGTCAGAGACATTCGTCGCATCCATTCATCGCAATGGCCCCTCTCGCACAGGCTGTGACCGTCTCGCTCCATGACCTCGAGAAGGGTATGTATGAAATGCATCCATGGATCGTCCCCCCGCCTCCACTGAATACCCCCGCCTGCACTGCTGCACGACATGCTGAAAGGCACCTCCATCCCCCGCGCTCCCTCCACGCCCATGTACATATCAAGGGTCTTCTGAGCGTTCATGCAATGGATTCAGGGTATCTGCATCAAGACTGACCGTGAGGATCCCACAGGAATCGTCCCCTTCGAGACTCTAAGGGCTGCATTTGGCCCCGACTCCCTCGGCATCCTCGTCGTCAAGGACGTCCCGCCGAATTTCGTGCGTCTGCGCCATGTGGCACTGTCGTACGGATCCTACCTGGGCAATCTCCCAGCCGAGGAACTTGGTATGTGGCATGCCTCTCCCTCTCCATCCCCCTCCCCCTTCAGAAGCCGGAACCATGATCCCGGTGCTGGACAAAGACCGATGGACGGATGGAAAGGATCGCATGTCTACTGTGGATGCAGAACGGTGGACAACGTATATCGAGGATGGATGGAATGCATGGATGGCTAATGCCAGAGGCATCACACAGCCAAGCTCGAGAACGCCGAGGCAAAGTACCTCACCGGCTGGTCCCTCGGCAAGGAGTCCCTCAAGAACGGCCAGGCCGACACCCTCAAGGGGTCTTTCTACGCCAACTGCGCCTTCTACGTCGATCACCTCCTCGAGTGCGCCGAGCCCACCCCCGACTTCTCCCCGCAGACCTTCCCGGAGTATCTCTCCCCCAACGTCTGGCCTGCCGAGGACGTCCTCCCGGGCATGAAGCCCGCCCTCACCGCGCTGTGCCGCCTCATCATCGACGTCGCCGTGCTCGTCGCGCGCGCGTGCGACCGCTTCGCCGCGGGAGAGATGGACGGCTACCCGGAGGGCTATCTCGAGCGCATGGTCGGCACGAGCACCACCACGAAGGCACGGCTGCTGCACTACTTCCCGCAGACTCAGGAGGCGTCTGGGACAGCATCATCAGCAGCGGATCACGGCAACGACGAACCCAAAAACAACCAGGAAGACGACCACGACGACGACCACGACGACGACCACGACGACTGGTGCGCTACGCATCTCGATCACGGCTGCCTCACCGGCCTCACCTCCGCCATGTTCGTCGACGAGGATACCACCAGCACCGCCATCCCTCGGGCCACGGGCGACGCCCCCCTGCCCCCCCTTGCAGAACTCCCCGCATCGCCAGACCCATCCGCAGGCCTCTACATCCGCTCCCGCACCGGCGACATCGTCCAGGTCCGCATCCCGCGCGACTGCATCGCCTTCCAGACCGGCGAGGCGCTCGAACGCATCACGGCCGGCCGGTTCAAGGCCGTGCCGCACTTCGTCAGGGGCGTGAGGGCCGGCGCCAGCGGGAGGGTGGCGCGCAACACGCTGGCCGTCTTCACGCAGCCAAATCTCGGGGAGGAGGTCGACCTGGAGACGCACCTGACCTTTGGCGAGTTTGCGAGGGGCGTCGTCGCCAAGAACACGGTGTCGTAGGCTGGATGCCTCCAGCTTCAGCAATGGATCCTCGCCTGCGTGTTTGGGTGGCATACGTCTGTCTATCTGTCTAGCTGTGTGTGTCTGTCTGTATGCATTTCTTGCCATCTGTACGCATACATGTATGCATGTATATTGCGTGCGTGTATACGATCACCTGGCCGTCTGTCTGTATGCGTAGCGTCTCACACATGGATGATCCGGCAGAAATAGCTCTCCCAAACACCTCAACTTTCCGTTCTCCCAAAGTCTCTTCCAAACCCTCTCATGGACCCCCTATCCTCACACACACAAAACATCGCCCTTGATCGAAAAGAGTCAAGGATACCCAACCTGTGACAACACCATCCACGCCTCACCCCTCACCCCTCACCCCTCACCTCCCACGTATCCAATATTGAATATGCTTTTCTCTCCCAGACAGCCTTCAGAATTCTCCCTGATCCATATCACATGAGTCCCTGTTCAAGGTCCTAGGAAAGCTGAAGCCCCAAGCTCCTAGAGCTCACAGAGCAACTAGAGGCACCGCCATTCTTGCTCATACTGTTGCGCATCGGGAAATATGTATTCTGCTCGTGTTGTTGGGTCTTGTGCCGCCCGCGGGAGGTGGCGTCTTTGGCGCCATCGCTCAACGCTTTGTCTGAGCCTCACCCGAGCCGTCCATCTCCCTGATCCCTCATTCATGCATGCATCGATCTATCTAGAGTGCATACACTTGGACGTGAAACCAATCACCCATCTATCCAATCGGGTTATTGAGATTAGATGACAATTCTCAAGCATCCGTCTACTCCTGAGTTGAAGACAGACATACAAGCATCTGGTCATGTATCCATCAAGACATGTACGAGTAGAACACCCCTCAATCCATTCATCTGTCCCTTGCGTATACGGACAAACCTTGGGCAACATTTGAGCTCTTCCATTCGCAGGTACGGACCGCAAGGACTCACCATTCTCACATCCCGTCGAATCAGCACCGCTCCCGTACGCCTCCCTCATCTCACCAACCCGATCCCTTCCCTCTCAACAAAGCCAAAGGGGCCAAGAAAAAGGGGGTCAACGCTGTTGGCCCTACCCGCTCGAGAATAACGCCACGACTCGCACTAGAAATACATGGTCTGGTAAGTCGCCCCAGCTCCTTGGCCGCATGAACACCTCTTTCGCCATTCATCCATTGTCCTGTGTAGTATCCCTCCAGCTGCTTGTACGGAGAGGTAGGTAGGTTCTCTCTCGATAACCATCATCACTGACCTCAAACTGGTGCATTTTTCTCTTGGATTTTCCTCACCAAGACGTTTCCCTCCTTAAAATCTGTCTGTCTGTCTGTCTGTCTAAATTCTGTCGCAACACAAGACAAGGACATGATATGCCACCGGAAAGTCCTGCAAATCAAGCCCAAAGGCAGAACCAACACCCACAACACATCATGTTCATCGGTCTCACAGGGGCTGGGCACTTTTCAAAAGCTTCGATTCCAGCACATCGTCAAAGTGGCCTAGGCATCTCATTGCGGCCGTTGTCTCTGAGCCCGCGATGCCTCCAACCCAACCTCGCATGGCTTTCCGTGCACGTCTCGCGCCCTTCCTATGCTCCCCGTCGTTCGTATGAGGTACTACATTCCTCCCGGTAAATGAAGCTTACGTCCAGCCTTGGCCAAGCTGTTCCTTTCCACCCCCTCAAGGCTTTCCGTCGACTCTCGGCCCGCTCTTGTTTTGCCCCTCCCCCC
>NIGD01000001.1:6483345-6500413 GCA_003055185.1 Escovopsis sp. TC
TCCGCGCCAAACCCCTCTCCCGCCTCTCGGCCAGTCGGCCCCCCCTCATCCTCCACCGACTCTACGCCCAAGCCCCTTGCCGCGGGGCCCAGATACCGAAAACGACCTCAGACCCCCTTGCCCCATCGTCCTCATCGTCTTCATCTCCGCGACCCTCCTTGAAGCATGCCGGCCCAGGCCAGCAAAAATATGGTGAGCTTTACCTGTCCTTCCTCCTTGATGTTCTTCTCGAAATTCTTCTTTCTTGCAAACAACTTCGCTCCTGGTCAATAGCTTGAAGAATGACCCTTCCCTGATTACATGTAATGGCCTTCTGGGTGATCTTAGATGGCTTCACCATGAACAAACGCTGGGCTGGACCGCCCACCATCGACCTGATCCATATCTAAACAATCTCGAACACTCCGCCCCCCCCCCCCCCCTATCAGTCAAACTATCACAAACAAACAAGCCTCCCAGGGCGCTTGAACCTATGAACCATCTTCATTCCCATCAATCCTTCCATCCTGCCAAACAATCCCGTTCAACATCTTCACTCATCCCCCTGAAATCATGCCCCCCTATCCCAAGCAATGCCCTCCCCTTCCATCGACAAACCGAAACAGCTTCATCATATCAGCATCCCGTCTTCGCACCGGACTAACATCTCCCCCTACATCTACCCCCGACTGACTCCATCGCAGAAATCGCAGAAACTCTCCTCATATACCACGCAGGCACAGGCCGCATCACCTTCCTCGCCATGCTCAAAGTAACCACCCTCTTCGTCGGCGCATTCTTCTGCCTCCTCGTCGCCCCAAGCTATATCAAGGCGGAGAAGCCCCCGTCGGAGATTGCCACCAGTACGTCCAGCTTTTCGAGAGCTTCTATCACACTCCCCCTCTTTTCCTCCTCCCCCTTTCCCCTTTCGCCGTCTTCCATTCTTCCTACAAAGCCATCATCAGAATCATACGCATCCCCCTTAACCCACCAAGTCAAACGACCCCTAGCTCCGCCTCTTAAGCCCTCAACCCTCCCCCCTCCTCCTCCCTCCCCCCCCCTTTCCCGCGTTTCCCCCGTTGCCCAACCCTTGCCCCCTTTTCCCCTCCTTCTCCTCCCTCGCTCTCTTCTCTCACCTACCCCCCCCTTTCTCCCATCTCAAAGTCACCCCTTCTCTCACACAAGCTAACCAAACCCTCTAGTCCTATCCTGCGGCCTCATACCCCTCCTCTTCACAGCCTACACAACCGCCCCCTTCACAACCCACATCCACATCCACCTCCCCCCCTCCGCACGCACGTCCCCCATCGCCCTCCGCGCCTTCATTTCCTCTCTCTCCTCCCAACCCCCCTCCTTCTCCTTGTCCCGTCCCTCCTTCACCAGTGTCTCTTCCTCCTCCTCCTCCTCCCCATCCCCTCCCTCCTCCCCCTCCTCCTCTACCTCCTCGTCCAATTCCTCATCATCCTCCTTTTCCCGCTCCTCCCCCCTCACCGCCTCACCCGCCGCCCTACCCCTCTCCGCCCACCTCACCATCACAACCATGAGCCCCATCGCCAAACCCCGCTACAGCTCCGTCATTGCCACCGACCTCCGCCCCGCCAACCAACGCTTCGGCATCATCAACTACATCCGCGCCGACACAGCCCCCACAGACTTCGAGAAACGCAAGTGGTTCCACCTCCCCGCCGTGTCCAAATTCTGCATCGCTTCTCATCATCAGCAGCAAGGGAGTGCTGGTTCTCCCGGGCTTTCTCTCACAGGACTGGACGGAAAGGGGCCGCGTGGCGGCGTGGGAAAGGGGCGCAGAGGGGATCGCACGGAGGGGTGGATCTGGGAGGCCCTGAAGGAGGGGATCGCGAGGCGGCAGACGGCGGAGAGGCCTGCGTGATCAGATCGAATCTCTTGGACTCCTGCCTTCCGTAAATTCCAATTTCACCGATAGTTCTTTCATGGGAATAATCACTTCGCTGGGATTCAAATCTATCGAAGAATGGCCGAACGCTTTTCCTCCCAACAAAAAAAGCCTTGCATTCGCCCGCGAATGTAAGAGTGAAACTGAGAGAAAAAAGAAGCCCCCAGGCTCCCTTCCATCCACATACATCCAAATCCCTGCTAATGCATCCATGCATATTGACTCTCAAGCCCGGTCCGCAAACCAACCGCGGCCGAACCATTTTCAAAAAAAAAAAAAATCAATGCTCGCACAACCTGAGTTAGGTGAATGTAGAAAAAAACAAGTGTCCAAATGAACTCAGACAACGCCTTCACATTTTTGCCATGTCTCGTCATTAACCCCTTGCAATGCCCCCAAGACATCACCGTCGTGCTCATTGATGGAACGGGAAAAGAAAGATGCCCTTCGAAAACAAGAAAGAACCAAACAGGTAGTACTCGATGGAGAACTGCTCAAAAATGACTGCCCGCGGCAATGAATCAGCTTCTTCAGCTTCGTGATCTTTTGACGAGTGCGCGTGGCTTTTTTGTGGTCGCCGTTTTGTTGCGAATGACGTCCGCCGGATGGATCCCCTTTTTGAACTCCAGGTCAAATGAAAATGAGAGAAAGTCTGCCAGGTTGAGAGAAACAATCGGTAAGGGGGAGGAGAGAGGGAACACGCCCAACGCTGGATTCAAAAATCAACGCTTCATCATTGGCATCCCGTCGTAGTCCCAGCCACGCTTCATGCCCCCCTCGTACACACTTGCCACAGACTCCTGCCACATAGCCGGGGTGACGAAGTTGGGCATCGATGGCACAGAGTACTGCTGGGCTGTGAGGCCGTGCTGGGAGCTTGGAGGCAGCGTGGTGGTGACTGATCGGAGGTCTCCGAGACTTGGGACGTTGGCTGAAGTCGTGGGTCCGACCACATTCAAAGAGCCTGGTGGCGACAAGGAACCGGGCTCTGACTGCTCCGGGGTCCCAAATTGCGATTGCCAGTGCCTGAAGGCAATCTGTCAGCACCGGTCTCTACATGCTTTCTCCGCTAGTGCATCCGCCCGATGATCGTCGGCAGCAACCAATGCAACACAAGAAGATTGGGGAAGGGGTGAAAGAGTCGGGGAAGACTTACTCGAAGATCCGAGAGGGATTCCACACTGGTTGGTCTGCCAGGGTCACACTCGGTCCCATGCCATGCTCCTGACCCTGACCTCCCGATGGCATCATGACAAGGGACTGTGCGGATCGAAGGTCACTCTTATTGTCCAAATCACGGCTCGACGTCGCAGGTGTGATGGGATAGCCGGTATGTAGACTGACTGTTTGGGAGACATTCGCGTCCATCTGGTGCTGCTCAGCGGAGCCGGCTCGACGGTTGGTGGGGCGGTATCCCGTAGCAGCTGGACTAGGCGGTGCCGGGCTTCCATATGGGAACGAGGGCTTCATCACGAATGGCTTTCTGACATCGGCAGAGAAGGCCTCCCGGACCGCGTCAATCTGCTTCTGCAACTCGGGCATCGGCCAGGCGTCCATGATCTGCTCAATGACCCTCATGTGGCGAGTGAAGTACTCTCGTCCATCTCTGAAGAACTCGGGATCCGGCGAGGTAATCGCAACCTGGAATATCAAAGTCAGACGATGCACAATCTGTCTCACGTAACCGACAAAAGAAGATCATCGCGGGAGGACGGGGCAAGTCGATGGAATATAAAACAAGTGGGGAGGAGAGACAAAGCGGGAAAGGCGTCGGGTGATGGGGAATATAAATGCGTCGACTCACAAGGTGCAGAACGATGCAAGACAATCCACTGTAAAGGGAGAAGCTAGCGCCGCGCTGCATATTCTGAAGGCCCACCAACCCGAAGGAAGAGAGAACGGCTTCCTGCAGGCGGCAGAGGCTCTTGGCGGCATTGTAGCAAATCATCATGTGGCGCTTCCACTGTGCTTCATTGTTGATGGGGTCGAGATAGGAGAGCAGCGGACGGTTGAAGAGGATGATGGTCAAGTAGTGGTAGGAATGCAAGTTGCCCACGAGTGACGACGGCAGCCAGGGAGGCGAGCCGTCCGCGGGAAAGGTGACGTTAAGTTCTTGAGGCAGCTCGGCAAGGGATCTGTCGAGTGACCGCTCGATCTGGAGGAAGTTGGGGTCGATTTCCCACCCCTGTCTTTTCTTGAGCTTCCTATAGACCCGACTCATTCTAGCGACGTTTTGAACGGAGCGGAGGAAGAACATGAAGAGATGTGACCTCGAGTATTCGGACTCGTCTTGCCCTGGAAGGAGACGGGGAACATCCAAGTCGACCGTCTCCATGTCCACGGAGAAATCAAGGCGACCTGCAGATTTTTCAAATTCGCGGCATGGTCAGCTGGTCATGTTCTCGGTACGGGCATCGATGCGAAGAAATTGAGGGTCGTTTCAGAAACAAGGGCGCCGGGAAGAGGAGGGGGGGGGGGGGGAGAGTGCGGGGAACAACATGCCTTGAGGAGCCCCGACCATGACCTCGACAACAAAGATTGTCTGCCATATACGCGTCCGGATCTGACACTCGACGAGGCCGTAACTGCAGGAACCCCCATCCCGGTGCTCATCGTAATGCTCGTCCAGACACAAGTCTTTGGCCATCTGGACACATTGAACAATGGCCATCCACGAACGGTAGAAGTAGCCTCGCTTGGGTGCTCCCTCACGAGCCTTGAGGAGGATCAACAGGGCCTGCAGCGTACTCAACCGAGGCGTGTCCATGAATGAGTCGGCGTGTCCTACAGAGAGCAAGATGAGTTAGCGCCCCTTTTCCCATTCGACATCACGCGACTGCATGCTATTTGCGCTTACTGGTGGCGAGTGCCAGCCACTGGTGGCCCTGGCCCGGGTCGTCCGCGAGCTTGCCTCCAATGGCGAAGAGCGCTTCTAGGATCAGGGGGGAGATCGATTCTCGAGCTGTCGTCCATTGCTGGTAGAAGAGCGTTTTGTCCAAGACCGGGACATAAGGGTGGACATGGTTGAAGAAGAGCTCAAAATAGTGCAGGGCTTCGGCATCGTCAGGCATGAGCGCAGGCGGTATGCGGATTTTGCCCCCTGCGCCGGTGGATAACGCGGGCAATGCAAACTCGAACTCGTCCTCGTCCTCGACGACCGGATCCTCACGCCGGGAGCCTGACTTGCTTCGCATATAAGGGGCTGGCAACGAAAACAAGGTTAGGGAGACACTCGGAGCACGCAGACTTCATCATCATTGGGTAATTGGGAAAATCCATACCGACTCCGACACTATCAAGCTTGAGGTTCCCCAAGACGTCTGAGAGGTCTTGCTGGTACGACGAGTCTGTGGATTGCGCTGGAGACGATTCTTGCTGTGGTTGACTTTGGTGTATCGACTGGCTGGATGGGAATGCGCTCTGGTGTGCGAACTGCTGGCCCATGAGGGGCACATGCGGCGGCAGAGTTGTGTAGTGGAGACTCTGCTGCGCGTGAGAATGATCATACGACATGGACTGAAAGGCGGCCGCGCCAGCGTCGGGATATGCGGCAGGCGAGATGTACATCTCGGCGTCCTGCTTCATGGGGAGCTGGCCCTGATAGGGCAAGGTCACCGCGGAGTAGTGGTTCTTGGATATGAGGGTCTCGTAAGTCGTGAAGTCGTTGGAGCCATCGAATCCGTTTGGCCGGACGCAATGGAGCTTGAGCCGGATGCAGGCAGAGCAAGGCCATGTGTTGGTGGTTGCGGCATCGCATTTGATTTTCCTCCTCCGACAACCCTCGCAAGCCCTCATCACTGCCGTCCCACGTCAGCGGCCTTTGCCAGCGAGTGGCGAGAGCAGGAGGAGATGGTGAGGGGGTGCTATCTTACCCTTGAGACGCTTATGGCGGTTATGCTCGTCCACGAAGACATAGTCTGGGAGACGGATAGGCAAGTCAGTCCCACAATCTCGGGTCTTGGACAAAGGCCGCGCGGGGGGAGGGGGCTGCGAAGTGGAATGGAGAAGAAAGGCCGGGACAATTCAGGAGGAGCTCACTCTTCTGGGTTTCTCGCTGCGGGAATTGCTGAGGGGTGAAGGTGAAGTTTGCCATCTGAGGAGTCTGTGACGAGAGCGGCAGATCCTGTGAGAGTATGCGACGGGCGGAAGGGTCGTTGGCGGCCATGATGGCGGTGCTCGGCGCCGTGAATGATGAGTATGAGGCGACCGTCGGGAGGGCTGATCAAGATGAGAGCGCGGGCGAGCACTGGACCGGCGATGGAGGTTCGTCGACAGCGACTCCTGTCGCACGCGGTCTAGGGGGGAATGCCGCGCAGTCGACGTCTGCAGAGTGGGAAGCAGAAGGGCCAGGAGAGCAATGAGATGCAGTAGTAGGTACTAGTAGTGAGCAAGTCTGGATGCGAGCGAGGCGAAAACGGCTGATGGACAAGGCAGAGGAGGGAGGCGGCGCGGGGCGAAGGAGCCGAGGATCGAGGATATGGAAGGCAGGAGAGGCGGGAGGCGAGAGGCGGAAGACGGGCAGCGGATATGGAGAGGTCTTTGGATCGAGAGTCGCGATTGTGATGCCGGAGAGGGCGATTCGCGCGGGGGACGAAGTTGGCAGCGCAAGGGCGGGTGGACGGCGGCGAATGACGACGGGGAGGATGTTTAAAAGCGACGAGCACTCGTACAGGGAATAGCGAGCAGCAGCAGCGGCGAGGCGCACGGACGTCACAGGGAGATGGCGGCGGCGGCGGCGAGCGGCGAGCGGCGACGATGAGGACGGAGACGCAGACGCAGACGCAGGCGCAGGCGCAGGCGCAGGCGGAGCTCGAGAGCGATGACCGCAAAGGGAGGCCGGTGGGATGTTTTGTTGGAGAGCTGCGAGCCAACGAAGATTATGCCCAAAATCCTGGGATGAAAGGTCGGGAGTAGGGGGCGAGGGAAAGGGGGCCGGATGGGGGGGAGGGTGGCTCTCATCAATCCATGTGAAGGGGATGAAGGATGGACCAAGATGAAATGGACTGGATGTGGATGGATTGTGGATGGATGAGGGTGGATGAGGATGGATGTGGGTGGTTGTGGGTGGTTGTACTCCGTATGTGGGCTTTGTCACGATCGATCGGGAGGCCGGGCTGGACGCTAGAGTCGCGAAGGAGGATCCAAGGCAGGCACCTCTTGCGCCGTCGAGGGGCTCCTGCCGCCTCGAATGCTGCGCACAAACTCCACTGGCGTCCTTCTCGCGCCCACTGGCGCCCACAGTAGAAGTAGTACTAGTAGTACAGAGTACCAGCACTCCGTACTGCTAGCACTGTAGAGTATGATGACCAGGGAGGTACTACGGAGTACTAGGCACCTGTACCTAGTAGTACCTAGTGGGAGTCAGTATAGTACAGTACGGAGAACTCGTACTCCCGACTTGGAGTCGCACCATCACCTGCCCTTTCCTCTCCCTTCCACAGACTCGGACGTACCTGGACTTGGCGCAGATCCAAAGTGCCCTGCTTCCGCGTGCCTCTCCTGCACGCACAAGGCACGAGCAGCGCACTCGAGTTCCCGGCTACAGGTACCTGTACCTGCTGCAAGTGCCTCGAGGAGGCAGGTGTGCGCCTCGGGCTCCTTCCCCTGCCGATGCGGTTGGAGGAAGGCACCGTGACACCATTCCGATTTCGACTTCCCTCCATCAACATCGCCTGCCTGTCGTACCAGTACTCGTAGCCGTGTACAGGTACTACTAACTACTACTCCTAGGTACTCCGTAGTAGTAGTAGTATCCCCACAAAGGGAAAGGACCATCCACGGATGAGAAGGATTCGCATCAATGATCTCTCGGACTGCACAATGTCAGTCTCTGTCTCAGTACGGAGTACGGAGTACTCGTACATGTACTCCGTACTATGGAGTACATGTACCTGGAGTAGCACCTCGGCAGGCACTGCTTTGAAGATAAAACGTCGTCATCGCATGTCAGACTGACCAGAAATCTCTGTACTCGCCGTACGCCGTATTTCATGGACACATCTCCTACTCCGTACTCGTACCAGGATCTTCAGGCTCCGAGTCGAGCCCGCGCAAGGTGGTCCCGCAGCATCCATGGAGGCTGCCCTTCCCCCCCGGTGGGCTCATGCTGCAGGTGTGCTTCACTCTAGGTTGAATGCCTGCGCCCTTGTTCCCCATCGGTACGAGTACTAACTTGCACATGTACATACGCGTACGAGAGGACGAGCGCGAGCACGAGCACTCTCTTCAGTGCGAGTACATGTACGGAGTACCTGATAGTACATTAGTACGGAGTACGAGCTTGAGCCCTGCAGGCCTCCGCCTCCCGCTGTGCCTGTCGCCTGCCGCCTGGGGGTTGAGATCTGCAGCTCGCACCTGCAATCCCGCGAGCACAACTGCCATCCATGATCCATCCGCACGGTGATGCTGAGTTCCATAGATCCCTGCGAGTCTCTCATATCGAGAACTTGAAGTTGCTCCATCCATCCACAGCCAGTACGAGTACGATCGACTCCACGCGAATGGGTGCATCCTTCGAGACATCTATTCCAGTTCCATCTGGATGGAAGACTCCCAGCGCCCTCGACAATGCCCTCGGCATCGTCCCATGAAAGCCTGATGGAAATGGCGGGCAATTCTGGGATCAACGATGACATTCTCTCGTCTTGGAAATGACCGCTCACTCCGGAAAGTCTTGCTGTCAAGATGTCCCCCATCGTCGAGCTTCAGACTCTCTACGGAGTACGGAGTAGTAGTGGATGGGGTCCTCTGGACGCACGGAATACTCCACACTAGGGAGTCAATCGTACTGGTACGAGCACTGGCACTCATCGTATTCGTACTCGTACGCGTCTCTCATCAGCTTGAGGACACCAATTGGCGCCTCAGCATGTGCCGTTCGACCACGGAACTCTCCGTCCATTCGAAGTGCGAGGAATAGTCACTCGTGGGCAACCAGCAGAGAATCCTGCCAGGACCAGGATCCGGGCATTGTGGTGGTACCAGGAGGGACGGATACCCCGTACAGAGTACTCCGTACGGAGTACGAGTACGCAGCACCGGTGCGCAGTCCTTCCATGGGAGAGGGAGTGTGGGCTGAACGGATCTGGAAGGGTGGGCCTCGACGCCATGAGGGCATCCGGAGTCTGAAGAGGGCGCGGGAGTGCTTTCCGACGCCCGCGGCAGTCCTAGACTCAGACAAGACGTTCTTGAAATAGATCCAAGTGATCTCCAGTCTCACTTGTGACTGGGGAACTCCCTTCTGGCATATCGACTCGAGCCAACATCCTTCTCTGATGAGGACCTCGTGTCTCTGGCATTCAGTGATTCTCTCAGCGCTTGTGTCTTGATTCGTTCCACGACCCACTGCAGGCTGTAGATTACTAGGCGCTGCGCAGGAGAGTGGACTTGTAGTTCTGTGTCAAGAGGGCACACTCTACGGAGTACGGCTGACTCTCTCTCTCCAACAGCCCTGATGTTGGAATGCGCGAGGGCAAGGAGGCCTTGGGGCTGTATGGAGTAACGTCACAGCACACCACTCAAAAGGCGACTTAGTCGACCTCGGCGGCGATTGTCAAGGGTTGGCCGTCCCCAAGAAAGATCATCGGGCGCATCCACTCGGCCGGGGCAGGCGTTCGCAATGCTCACGAGATCCAATAGGGGTTTGGCTTGCCCAGGTCCTCGAATGCTGTGTTCCATCTCTGAGCACAGCACGGTGTACTCCGTACTCCGTACCCCGTACTCGACGAGCAGCAGGACCAACAGAGCCTCAAGACAGCTGAGGAAAGAAGCATCCCTGTGAGGTCGTCAACGAAGGTCAGAGCCCGACCGTGGCCCTCGGGAGTCCACTCTTCATTGCATAATCCGGCATTCAGCCCTCGGTTCCAGGCCTTGCACTGATTCCTCCAGCTTTCTGTCGAGTTTGCCGATGAAGCGAAGAGAGAAAGGCAAAGGGATGGAAGGGAGAGTCAGGGGAAGAGAGAGCACAGAGCATGCTGGAGAAGCTGGGGTCCAGAAGCGCGCAGATGCCAAAACCTTATTCTCTGACGAGAGGCAAAGGCTGATTAGTACTGCGTACCGCAGAGACGGGCCGGAGATGAGGAAGAGGCGGCGCAACAGGCGGCGCGAGAGCAGAGAGTGGACCGGCAATGCTAGGTAGTGCGAGTGGCTTCTGCAGGCAGCGCCCCGGACTCCGAGGCAGATGTTGCTGCTGCAGGCGCGGAGTCCCGGTATGATCCGCAGGATATCCTGGCAACGAGGCAGATGGGACTCTGCAGGCAACTTTGGATATTGTGCTGCCCGTGCAGCTGTGCGGAGTAATAAGACAAACACACGGGATGGAATGGCCGTTCTCGAATGGACGAATCCGTGAAAGATTCAGCGACTGCTGATGCCCATTGGCTGGCCCTGCTTGCGGACTCTGATGCAGCGAGTCGGTGAGCGAGAAAGGCCATTTGTCCGCCAGGCAGCACGAGGCGTTTCCTCCGGTACCTTCTCTTTCTAATGGGGTATTGACGATTCTCCGTTTCAGCACGGGGCACGGAGCACGGAGCACGGAGCACGGAATACGGGATACGTTGGACTCCGAATTTCATAGCACCCGCTACTCTGTACTCCGTACTCGTGGCCAGTGAGGAAGAAGTGCGTCCACCGGACTCGTCGGTCAAGGAAGGAACCGGGCTGCCACAAGGGCGGATAGTGGACGAGGAATGGCGAGAAGAGGCCCGTGGTGAATCACGGATCCCCAAGGGGCACGAAGTGCTTCGTTGCCCGTACGAGTAGTACAAGTAGTACTCGTACAAGCATGGAGCTCTGCGTGAGACTCAGCCAGAGACAAGCCCGAAACTAGATGCGGGATCGACTCGCCTGGCTTGATCGATCGCAGGCACTCGGTCGTTGGTTGGAACCCCCTGCCGCCTTCGAATTAGCCGAGGATTGCGGTGCCGTAGGCAGAATGGAAGCTTCTCCAACCTGATGTGGCGTTCCAAGACGAGACATGAGCCTCTGCCTCTCTCCATTGTCCTGCTATGTCCTCTGTACTATTTCGTATTCCTCCGTACTCCGTACATACCTGAGTAATGCCAGAAGACCTCTGCTCGATCGTGGCCAGTTGAAGGCTGGGGGAGAGGATGCGTGGCCAGGGGAATACCCCGACCACTGTTGGATCTGCGATGCAGATTGGGAGTCCATTTCCTGAAGAGACGAAGCTTGTGGCTTCGCCGATGAAATTCAACAGATCCAGCAAAATTGCGGGGTGGTACTCCGTGGTGTTTGAGGTTACTACTCCGTACGAAACATGGCCATCTGAATTACAGAGTACTCTGAGTCTCCATACCTTCTCGTACTAGAATACGGAGTAGCCATGGAGGAGATTCACCTAGGCTGCAGGCAGCTGGTTTTCCAAGAGTCTGCCCACCAGCATGTATTGCTGGCGTCTTGCGTTTCGTTGCCGAGACGGGCACCGATCCTCGATCCTCCCACTCAAACGCAAGTGCTGACAGGCGCAAGAGCCGAGAAATCCAGGACTCGCGGCAATAATCACGAAGCACGAAAGTGCCCACAAGCTGCGACACAGTCAGTTTCGTTCTGAGCCTCGGGACGCTGCCCCTCGATATCGGATTGCTAGGCAGGACGCGCGTACTGGTGTGAATCCTCACACGAGGACGGAGCACGATGCGAGACCGTCATAATCAAGCATCATTCTGGCTCATTCGCACCAACATGAGATCAGGGGGGCAAAGTGAATCTTCCACGGGCATGTATTCCGTACCTGCAACCCAGTACCTACTTGTAGTATGGGAATGCGGGCTTGAGCACGACCCCCTGTCCGGCAATCCATATCCCAGATCTGACTTTCCCCTTGTCCCAAATTTCCGCCGTGCCGGCATTCCTCGTTTTCTTCACGATCGTACAAGTACGAGTACTCGTACAAGTACGGAGAAGCTGGAGCTACTCCGTACTCCGGTCTCCGTGCTAAGTCGAGGTCGGCAAATATCGAAGGCATTGGCATAGAACCAGCCGGCGTCGAGCCTGTTCGATGGTATTGAAGTGGCCTGAGGTCTCTTCCCGCAACAGCTCCCCTGCCCAAAGGAAGGTTTGTCAGGGGTAATACGGGGGGCTGCACTGGTACTCGTAGGCCGTGTTCCGTAATGTCCGTGGGGAGTACTCCGTACTCCTCCCTCAGAATAGGTTCGCTTCCAGAAGACTGTTGTTGGCCTCGTGTCGTATTTGACACCAACGCGCTGTCATCGGCGCGATGCTGGCTCGAATGACGACGTGACAAGACGTCTTCGACGGACGGCATGTCATCACCGAAGTTTGTCGAATCTGTGCGTGATTGAAACCCTCGGAGCTCGGATGCCTGTTTTTCCTTTTTGATCTCTTGTGCGTGCGAACCCTACCTCAAGCGATCGGTGACAGGATCGCCTCGCTCCTTCCAGCCGAGCAATGCTGAATGCAAGGCTACCAAGGAATTCCCGTGGTTCGCTCTTGCCGGGTCTTCGAACGTTCCCTTTGCCGCGAGAAGGTGCCATCCAGCACCAGATCGTGCGCCCGAGAGGTACCGCAACCAGTACTCCGTACTAGGTACTACTACTCCGTAGTACTTACGGAGTACGTGGCCCTGATACCGAGACTGACATTGGGTCTGCCTTGGCCGATGAGCCGATGACAAACTCCACTGGCACCACGATACTGGTACTCCGCGCTCCGTACCAAGTACACGTCCTTTCACCCGTTGAGGTGGAAGAGCCGAGTCCCAGTGAACCCTAACTCTGTCCATTGCTACCTCTCCGCACCGGTACTCCGTATTCGCGCCCTACTCGACAGGGAGGCGAAAGTCAGCGATATGAGCTGAAGCAAAAGAAGAAAGAAAAGAAACGCCACAATTCTCGGCATACGAGGTGGTTGTGAAGCTCGCCAGGCGACTAAGGAGTTGATCAGCCCGGAGAGCTCCGCCTCCCGAGGGTGGCGATCCCAAGGAACTGGTCAATGGCACTGGGGACTGAGGCTAAAGTCGGCCGGCCTCACGACACGTCTCATGAAAGCTTCTCCTCAGGCTACGGAGTACCGGAATCGTTACCCGTCAGTTGACTTGAAGGCTCTAGAAGGAGAAGAATCCGAGGCATATACTCCGTAGAGTACTCGTATTCCGGAGAAGATGGGTCATCATGTTGTGCTCCGTACTCGTACGAGTACTCGTATGAAGCTGTCATCGCGATCCCCTTGCCGCATTCTCCGGGCGAGGCTGGCACATGCCCCCTACGATATCTCCGCAGCCGAGGATTACTGCAGAGAAAGTACGGAGTAAACAAGATGGCATAGATCTTTGTTCATATGGTAAATCATCCTGGATTCTGAGTAACGATCAATGCAATCGCAATGACTTACGCCACCGACAAAATCCAAGTCGCTCGACCTGAATTCTCGGACAAGCCGTGATGTTGGAGGTCACAGCGTGATACCCTCCTGCTGTGAGCCATTCTCGAGGTAGAGGTCGGGTCAGGTACTCTGCACTACGAGAACTTACGAGTAGTGATACCTCTGAGTAGGAGTACTCCTACTAATCTACTGCTACTAGTAGTAGTAGCAGTACCTACTACTCCGTAGTAGTACCTAGAATTAGTAACTGTCAGGACTCCATGCCGTGAATTCCGCAGTGCCGGCGGTGGCAAGAAGTGGATGAGAATGCCCAGAGAACGTGAGGCGCGAGGCACGCAAGACGCAACTCGAGGTGGAAGGTGGATTGTGCACTGGAAGGGAAGGTCGGCGGCGTGTCGCTGCGCTGCAGGAGCGGAAGGCACGCCAACGGAGAAACGCAATAATAAATTTCCGGCCGCCGCGGGGCAAATGCGTCGAGGCGTCATGGAGGCCTTCAACGTTCTCGAGATTCTCCTGGCGGCCACTGCAACCTCGTCCCGGCTGATCCTCATCCTTCTCATCCTCCTGCTGGTCTTCCTCCTGGTCCTGATCCCCCTCCACCTCCAACTACCCCAAGCTGGCCTGACACAAGCGCCCTTGAATTGCTTGGCGACATTCCTTGGCGACCCGCGGAGATCGACGCTCCGGAAGCCCCTCATCACCACTCTACCCCCCCTTCGGACTCGCCCGAAACCCCTCTCCAGCGTGCGCCCTCAAAGGTGCCCTTGCTGTCTCAGCCTCCAGGGACGGCTCACCAGATACGGGGCCAACATCTTGAAGCCTGCCTGAGCACTCCTCCCTGTGTCATACCTCTTGCTTCACCCCGGCCTCTGCCCCCCACCCCTATCGGCCTTCCGCTTGCTTTGCCGAGCGAGCTTCTTTCTCGACCTTCCTCCTCCCTCTTTCTCCGCAATTTGGTGTCTACTCGGCTCCGATGGATCTGCCCAAGAGCAACGCCAACCCGACCGTCCTCAGCGCCTCCCAGCTCCCGACTCGCCAGAGAAGGGCTGCGCCGCGCAATGGACCCGACAGTCGCTACGCTCACAAGATTTCTCAGAGACCGTCATACATGTCTCGGCCCTTCTGGGGCGACAGTGACACAAGCGACGAGGACGTAGAGCTCCGCGACCAGGCGTGGCCCCGCTCTGCCACGGACAATGTCACCGGCGAGGACGACGCTGATGACTGGGCGGCGGCGGAGCCCATCGATGAGCAGGAGATTTACGGTAAGAATCCGGATGCGTCTCTCCGATCCCGTACAGTAATCAAGCCTTGTCTTTGTCATACCGACCCTTCGTGTGTCATGGCCTGGCCGCCCATCTCTTGCCCAAAATATCCGTGATGTGGCCTCCAAAGGTTCGGGACGCTAATCATGCCCTGCCAGATCTGATCGCGCCCTTGGAGGATCCCGAGCATCCTGTCTCGTTGGGTCAGCTTTCTGTTGTCAATCTGGAAGACATCATCATCACCCCTTCGCCAGCCCTGGGAGTGCCAGGGCCCGATACGATCGTCCGTGTGTCTGTCATGCTCACTCCAACCGTCACCCATTGCAGCCTTGCCACAATCATCGGGCTCGGCGTGCGTCTACGGCTGGGCCGGGTCCTTCCGCCAAACTATCGTGTCGAGGTCACCTGTAAGGAGAACACCCATCTTCAGGATGAACAGGTCAACAAACAACTCAACGACAAGGAGCGCGTCGCGGCGGCTCTGGAGAACGAGGGCCTCCGAGAGAGCATGAACAAAATGCTCTCTGGCTGTTTAAACTCCAAGTCTTACTAGGAGCCTTCGTCAACAACACGAACCTGCAGACGATGTGTGCGAGTAGCTAAGGAGTACGGGATGCCTCGCTACTACTACCTAGTAGTTCAAGTTCGGGTACATACGAGTACGAGTACCATCTCTAACGGGGCTGGATTGGCTCGCATTTTCATGCCCAGTGTTGCCCGCAGCCCACGCACGTCCGCTCATTCTGGTCCTTCCTCGGTGGGCCCTGGTCTTCTGCCACCGGGGCTCCGCGGCACTCTGCCAATCATCTCGACGCTGCTTGCGATTGTGATTTTGAGTGAGCTCAACTTTGCGACGAATTCTACTGCGAAAAGGGTGTTTCATTGGCTACGCAAGACGCCGGATCCTGCCTGCGAATGGTATGAGGATTCGATAGGCATGGTTTGGATGGAGTGGGCCCACGAGGCCTGCTGCAGCTGCTGCAGCTCCCATTCGCATCCGGGAGAGGGAAGAACCAGGGCCTTCGCCACAAGTGGAGCCGGCATGGGGGCAGACGTGCTCCACCACCAAGTCTTGGAGGAAGATGAGAAGACCAGGGATACGGAATCAGGAACGAAGCTCAAGAGGACAGACACGGAGAATGGGTTTTGGGCTGCTCGGGTCCGTGACGAACGTGAGATACTTTCGGTGATGAGTGTCTTCCTCGCACTTCTCGCCCGAGACTTGACCTCCTTACTCCGTCGTTTTGCTCCTCTTTTCGCGCAGAAGCGCAAACTGTGTCGCCACTCGACCTTATCAGATCACTCGCGCCGCCTCCTGTGCCCCGGCTTCGACTTGGCCCCTGCTCCAACCCTCAAAGCCGCCGAGAATTGCTTGCATAACCTCCACTGGCCGCATGCTCGCGGAGCGAGAAGAGCAGGTTGCCTGTCAAACGACTGCCCGCCAGTCCAACACTCCTGACGACTCTGCATCAGTCTCTTGTGCACGCCTTCGAGTGCCCTCGGTGCTCCCACAAGTGCTTGGCACTAGCAGCACCATGAAGAAAGGGGAGTCGACAGTACTCCGTACTGCGAGTACGAGTACTCATAGCCCCTCTACACGAATCCCTGTCGCGGCCGAGGGAAGCATGCTCGAACGCCGACATTGCGGTATCATGTTGATGATGGAGCCGTCCACCGGAACCGGGGAGATGTCGAACTTTCAAGGATCATGGAGAAGGCTGCTCAACCATGCGCCGCCCTACTCTTACTCGTACATTACGAGTACCTGGTCCTGCGGCATATCCACCCTCGAAGTACGATATCCAGACGGTATCTGCGCCGGTATCTGCCCTTGCGCAGCTATCTTGAGCCGCATCAAGACGGGCCGAGGCCATGGTCGCCCATCCCCTGCATCCTTGCTCCTCTCTTATTCACGATTCCTCGTCCTCGTGCTTGTACCACGAGCATGAGAACGGGTACTCGTACATTGCTTCTACGAGTACATGAGGACCGGAGTACTTCCACTCATTTCCTGTGCGGGCTATTACCAAGGGCCCGACGCACGACCTCGCCCTTACATCAAATTGTGACCCGGACTTCGCCCACCCCCGATGACTGAACCTAACCAACCCAACGTTGCGTTATATTCGGAGAGGAGAAGGAGAAAAAGAAGGCGCCGACTGGTAGCAATTCCAACCGAGGTCCCTCCCTCCTCTCCCCGCCTTTCCCTTGTCTGTCGGGCACAGTCCCCTGCCCCTCGGATGATCCTCCGCCGCCCCAAGAGACTCTCCAAACCCACACATCGTCAGCCATGGCCCAGCCCGTCTCTGGAGATCAAGACCATGTGGACTTGTAATTACGGGTATTGACCGGACAAGCTCCGCATGCTACCATAGTACGAGTACGACTTCAGCATGGTCGTAAGTCGAAACGATTTACAATTTTAGTTTCCCGCGTGCAATACTGCCTAGCTGGATTCTGGCCTTTGAGGATGGGTATGGAGTCCGAAATCGTACCCGCAGTTTCATGACTGTTGAATGCAGAGGCTTTTTTTTTGCCCCCCCCCCCCCCCCCC
>NIGD01000001.1:6500425-6514412 GCA_003055185.1 Escovopsis sp. TC
CCCCCCCCCCCCCCCCCTTCCCCCCGGCACTGCAGTTGTTATTGCTCCTGGTCATGTACTGCCGCATCCTTGATGGCCGGCTGGGCTAGAAACTCAGAAGTGGGTGCTGTGCCGTGCGGAGTCGTGCTGTCTTCCCCAGGTGGACGGGGGGCCCAGGGTATGTTTCTCACGTGGGAGAGTCAGGGGTTGAGGATGGGGGATACGGGGATGTCTGCGTGGAGTTGATGGAGCACACACATGGAGATTGGGATCGAGAAGTTGCAGAACCCCACTCGCTGCATGGAATATATGAGCAGCATGGAGAATGAGGAGAAGGAAGGGGGGGAGAAGAGGAGTGGGAGAGGGGAGAAATCGTCCCTCAGAATGTGGCAGCGAAGGATGTATCCGTCCGTATACTATACATCAGGCGCGGGACAACAGGTATTCCCAATGAGTTGCGAGATACATACTGCGTGGGTGAGGGTAGGTTGATTGCTCCTCGTGGGGACCCCCTCCGGCTAGGGGGCTCCAGGGTGGGGAGAAGAGGAGGAGGAGGAGGACCCCCTATTTCCTTTGTTTACTTCATAAGCGGCCCCCCCCCCCCCTCTTCCCCTACCCGGAAGCCCCCATCGACACGGCGCGCGAGTGCGCGCATAGGCTGGCCAAGTGGCCAAAGACGAGCCCCAAGGGGCAACCCCTCGTATGTGCTTGGCACTGACCCGAGGTTGATGCTCGCCATGAAGGCGGTGAAACCCAGCGTGACGGGCCCGGAGTGTGTGTGGAGTCCTGTATTTACACGACGGTAGTCATCTAGGCTGGGCGCCCTATGCCCCCAGGGAGGCGGCGGCACGTGACATAAGCACGTGCCCCACAACGGCGTTAAATATATCATCATCATCATCATCACCTCCGGCTAGGGGTGAAAGCTGACGGAGCACGGAGTACGACAGACAGCGCGAGAAAGAAGTCTTGTATGACCATCCGCTGTAGTTTACATTCGTGAAAAGATGAGGATTGTGGTGAGTCTAGGTTACGTGGGGAAATCTTCCATACGAGTGCTACCTTTTCCAAAGCGCCATCCCATCACGCGTCGCCCAGCATCCCGCTCTCCATCAGGCTCTGGTAGAACTCGGGCTCGAGAAACGTCTTGACGCTGACATCCTCGCTCAGCCCCTTGCGCCTCCTCGTCTTGAGAATGAAGTCCCTCGCGGTGGCCTGCGCGCTGGCCGGCTGCAGCGGGCGCGTGACCTGCTCGCGGTCGAGCGGGTCGCCCGGCACGATGCTCCAGTTGTCGAAGACGAGGCTGACCATGGAGCTGCCCTGCGTCTTGATGCGCAGGTCCGTCTCGAAGCCGAAGGAGTCGATGACGGGCAGCAGGCCGTTGACGCGGTAGAGCGGCGTGCCGGCGACGGGGCCGTCGGAGAGCACGTGCCCGCGCCGCCGGGCGAGCACATTGTACACCTCCATATAGGAGTCCTCGGGCCCCGTGACGGACACGGCGTAGATGGGCTCCATGAGCCGCGGCGAGGCCATGAGGAAGGAGGAGTAGCACGCGCGCCGAGACGTCGGGATGATTTGCCCGCCGCCACGGGAAATGGCCTCGCTGGCGAGGACGATGTCTGTGATCTTGAACTTGGTGTTGCGGATGGCTGAGAGGTATCAACTTGTCAGGGATTGACCTTGTTGGGTGGGAGCAAAAAAAGGGGGGGGGTGGGGGCAAAAGGAAGGGTGAATAGGAAAGAAGCGGAGATGGGAGAAAAAGAAGCATCGGATATGTGGATGTCATCGGGTTTACGTACGCTCTTCACACAACGGGCCCTCTCGCGTGGCCCAGCTGAATCCTTGTCGAATCGACTCCCGAACCGTGTTTAATAATTTCTTGTCGACCTAGAGAGCGAGGAAGGACAACGTGAGTACTAGCCTCGCCACGAAATCAAAGAAAGTTTGCCCAGCTGAAAAGAACGAAGAAAGACGGGGCGAAAGGGAATGGAAAAGAAGGGGAAGAAAAACGCACCTCTGTGGGGATCGTGTCGTCCTGCAATATGTTTGGACCCATCTCGTCGGGCCCGAAAGCCCAGATACTCCTCGCCGCGAGCTTGTCCCATCCATGGCGCTCCTCGAAGAACTTAGCCGTCTTGCGTACGGGGTCTCGTATCCGGACCGCGCCCGTCTCGATGTCTGTCGATATGCCCTTTTCCAGCTGCTCCGCCACCATGGTGATCTTGTTCTTCTTGTTCGGTGTGATGGCATAGCATTTCGTCGCCGACGTCTCCACCACGGTCTCGCAGAATCGCGTGACCGGATCGGAGACCTTGATGTCCATGTCCGCATAGAGTTTTCGCAGGTCGTGGAGCATGCAGTCCATGTAGAGCTCGCCGGTGCCGATCACGATGTGCTCGCCGGACTCTTCGACTTTGGTGTTGATGAGGGGGTACGACTTCTGGATCTTTCGTAGTCCGTCGAGCATCTTCGGAAGCTCGGAGGGATTGATGGGCTCGACGGCCACCTTGAGGACGGACTCGGTGAAGTGGACGACAGGTCGGAAGATGAAGGCGTCCTCGTCGTCTTCAAACTTTTGGGCCACGATCGTCGCGGATTTGACGATGGAGTTGTCGACGCCGCCGAGCAGGACCAGGTTGCCGGCCGGCACGCCGTCTGTGGGGATATTGTATCTCGTCTCTCCTATGAGCACCTCACCGATCGATGCCAGCGTCATGTCTTCCTCATCGTCCAGGGAGTAGCCCTCGCCCAAGACTCGCACGGTCGTGCCTGGTCTCGCCGTCCCACTCAAGATACGTCCGAAGGAGTAAAAATGCTTGGCATCTGATGTGTTGAACAGCTTCGTGACGTGTACGACCAACGGCCCATCTTGGTCGCAGGACTTCATCGAGGCCGCCATCCTCGAGTCTAGGGGACCCGTGTAGTAACGCTCGAGGAAGTGCTCGGCCGCCGCTACGGGAGAAGGGATGTGATCCACGACCATGTCCACGAACCCGGTCGACCGGCCGAAGAACTGTTCGCAGACAAGCTTCAGAATGTCCCTGGCGTCCAGCTTGTACTGCGAAGGCTTGAGCGCAATGCCCAACGATGCCAGCACGGTTCTGAGCTTGTCCGGGCTGTCGCTAATGGAGTGTGTGAAGAGCTTGTAGATGGGTTCGAGAACGAAATGAACGAACGACCTCGCGGAGCGGTCACCGACGGGTTTCCTGGTGAAGTTGCGCCTGTCCGGGTTGAAATAGACATCGCCCCATAATCTCCTGGCAAACTCGGCAGCGTTGATGTCGCCAAAGGTGTCGGTGTACATCTTGGCGAACGAGGGCAGGGTAAAGCACCAGCCCATGTCGGTGCAAGCGAAGAGTACGTTCCCCTTTTCCGGACTGATGCGCTTGGAGGCTGCCTTGGCCGGGGCTGTGTTCGCCATGATTGTGTTGACCTCCTCGATGACGTGCTTGAGTTTGAAGTAGGCATCCTTCGGAGGGAGCTTGAGTTCCAAGATGAGACGATCCATCTTGTTGATGATGAGGGTGAGGGGGATGTCTTCCAGGACGGCGTGCTTGATGATCTGCTCTGTGTTCACCTGCACTCCTTCGACGACGTCGACGACCAGACACACGCCGTCTGCCAGGCGCAGGGAGGCGGCGACCTCGTCGACAAAGTTGACGTGGCCAGGGGTGTCGATCAGGTTTAGGAGGTGAGATTTTCCCTTGGTGCTCTGCAAGACGAGGCTCATCGGGGCCGACTTGATGGAGATGCCGCGCTCTCTCTCCAGCACGTGTATATCTGTGTACCGAAGCGCCTCGTCGCGCTTCTTGCCGACTCGCCTGTCCAGCCTGTCGGTGATGTCGTGTGTCTCGAGGACGAGCATGTCCATGAAGGCCGTCTTGCCGTGGTGGAGATGGCCGGCAAGCGCAACGTTGCGAATCTGGTCGGGGAAGTTCATGAGGTCTGTCATGAATTCGCGCTCGAAGAATACCGGGGGTAAATCGGCCTCTTCGATGTTGAACTTCTTCTGCTCGACGGGGGCGATGATGGGCTGCGTCAGGGGCTGCGCGTCTTCCTCCTCGACCCTTGTCTCGACACCGGCGCCATAGACTTGTTCGGCGGTGGGATAGTATTGCTTGTCCTCGTGGAGTATGACAGCGTTCGATGGTCCATCTGTTGCGATTTCGTCAACGCCTGCTCGTCGTCTTTGTCTTGGTCCGCGACCTCGTCTTCGCCATGGCCATTGCCATCGCCACCGACTGTGACTTCAAACTTTAACTTGGTCTTAGTCCTCGCTCTGGGCCATCGTCGTCGCCGTCGCCGCCGCCATCTTCCATGGTTTCCGTCATCGTCGCCGCCGCAAACACTCGACCGTGGATAGGAATTGACCCACCATCCATGTCCATGAGCTCATGTCCGGCTGCGCTTGCCGCGTCTTCGGGCTCATCGTCGTAGACATAGTCGCCCGCCTGGTCTCCAGCCTGGGACGCCGCCTCGGACTCGATTTCCTCCCCAATGAAGTTGCCGAACCTGGTATCGAATGGTCAGCCGTTTGGTTCCGCTCGCCCCCAATGGTCCATGCTAAGGAGAACAATAAATTTGGGCAGCATGTGAAGCAATTGGCAATGGCATTGGTGTAGCATACTCATCGTAGAGGTCATCCATCTTGTCGTCTGTTGGCGAAATCTCCGGGCCTTCGAGTGCTCAGTGGCGGGCGTCGGACTGAAAACACGGCTGTCGTCGCTGCTTGAAGTCGCGTACTAATGGCCTGAACTCGGTCTTCTTTGGTGTCTGTAATTGAGAAGCGCGACGTCAAAAGTGAGAGTCACGTGGTACTATGCAAGGCTACCAAGCTTCCATCTGCATTGGATGGAAGAGGGTCTTGGTGGGGCTGGAAGGAGGGGCAAGGCTGAGAGTTCTTCGACAGGGTGCCGTTGAAATGCTGAGTGCCGATTGGCCAGAGGGACTGAGTAGAGTTGGCAGTGGCTCTGCGCCTTGCGATGGCGCGACAGGAGTACGGAGTACATCCACGACAGCAGCATGATGTACCGCCTACCTGCCAGAACCTCACCTGCCAAGGAACTTCGAGCGTGCCGTGGAGCAACATCCTCAACGACGCTCTGGGATCGCCATAGTAGCCGTCTAAATCCCGTGGATGCGAGCACGAGATCCCGAGTCTCGAAACAGGAGAGATGCGGATGAGGTCTGAATGGACGCAGCATCAACAAGCTCGGATCTTGACGTGGGTTCAAATCGTCGTGCTTCTCCGAGCTCGGGTTCTGGGCCTGGCCGTCGGATGCGAGAGCTCGGGTACGGATTCGGATAGTACGTCCATCTCGTACTCGGAAACGAATGCGCGCCGTCAGAGGTAGATGTGCTCCGCACTTCTGTGTATCTGACAGTGGAGCAGGTGCCCTGACCATTCTGGAGGTCGGCGGCGGGGGAGAGGAGGGGCAGCAGCCAGATAGCCTGTGAGGACGATCACGTCCAGGATCCAGCAACTCCATCCGTGATTGTTGAGACGCCTCCGTCAAGTGAGGTCCAATTCGGATGCTACAGATACATACTTCGTACGCCGTACGAAGTCCTGAACTCCAGATTGCTTACTGGCCTCCACCTATTGCGGTCCTCAACATGAGGCTCTCTCGGGTTCCAAAGGTCCACTAGTAGTACTAGTAGTAGTCCGTAGACTCCGTAGACCTGATCCCGATGTTTCTGAATGTACTCCGTACTCCGTACCTGCTGGTGCCCCGTAGCCGTGGTGCCTCGCGACTGCAATTTATACCCATGCATGGACGGGCGTTCTTTCCCCGTCAGCCAGACCAGCTCCTGCCCTCCATCTCCTTCATTCCTCCTCGTTCGCTCCTTCAACACCAACGATTGTTGCGATCGTTGCATCCCCAAAGCAAAGACGTGGAGAGAGTGTTTCTACCTATCCAAGCATTCAAGATGGCCGGCCTCCCTCCCGTTTACATCGTCTCCGTCGCCCGAACGCCCGTCGGTTCATTCCTTGGGTGAGTCCCGATCGCGCAACATCCGTCTCCTCAACGCCTCGGCAGCTCTTTCGTGTGACAGTCCTGACCCGGCGTCAATGCAGATCTCTCTCGAGCCTCAAGGCCACCGAGCTCGGTGCCATCGCTATCAAGGGTACGTTTCGTCAATTGCTCTGCCCCATTGCGGCCCGAGACACACAAGTATCTCGAAAACACCACATCGCGTGTCAAAGAAGGCGCCGTCTGATACAGAGATGGAAGCACAGGCGCCGTTGAGCGAGCCGGCATCAAGCCCCAGGCTGTCGAGGAGGTCTACTTCGGCAACGTCCTCTCCGCTGGGTAAGCGACAATACATGAACCTCCCCTCCCTCTTCCTTTCTTCAAGACAGCAGGATCAATTAATCGCTAATCGTGCGTGTGCGCCGGCGACCCAAAGTCTGGGACAGGCCCCCGCCCGCCAGTGCGCCCTCGGCGCAGGCCTCTCCAACCATGTCGTCACCACGACCGTCAACAAGGTCTGCGCCTCCGGCATGAAGGCCATTGTCCTCGGCGCCCAGAGCATCATGCTCGGCACCAACCACATCGTCGTCGCCGGCGGCACCGAGTCCATGTCCAACACGCCCCGCTACCTCCACAGCTCCCGCACCGGCGCCAAGTACGGCGACATCGCCCTCCAGGACGGCGTTGTCGCCGACGGCCTCACCGACACCTTCAAGAAGGAGCACATGGGCCTCCAGGCCGAGCTCTGCGCCACCGAGCACGCCCTCTCCCGCGAGGACCAGGACGCCTACGCCATCGCCACCTACAAGAGGGCTCAGGAGGCCACCGCCGCCGGCCGCTTCCGCGAGATCGTTCCCGTCGAGGTCAGCGGCGGCCGCGGCAAGCCCAGCGTCATCGTCGACCGCGACGAGGAGACCCAGAACCTCAACGAAGCCAAGCTCAGGGCCATCCGCCCCGTCTTCAAGGCCGACGGCTCCGTCACCGCCCCCAACGCCGCCCCCATCAACGACGGCGCCGCCGCCGTCGTCCTCATGTCCGAGGCAAAGGTCAAGGAGCTCGGCGTCAAGCCCATCGCCAAGATCCTCGGCTGGGCCGACGCCGAGCGCGAGCCCGAGCGCTTCACCATCGCTCCTGCCCTCGCCATCCCCAAGGCCATCAAGCACGCAGGCCTCACAGAGAAGGACGTCGACTTCTACGAAATCAATGAGGCCTTCTCCGTCGTCGCCCTCGCCAACATGCAGATCCTCGGCCTCACCCTCCACAACGTAAACGTCTACGGTGGCTCCGTCGCCATCGGCCACCCTCTGGGCTGCTCCGGCGCCCGCATCGTCGCCACCTTGATAACCATCCTCCAGGACATGAAGGCCAAGATCGGTGTTGCCGGCATCTGCAACGGCGGCGGCGGCGCTTCTGCCCTGGTCATCGAGAATCTGCAGTGACTAGAAAACCAGTCAAGCAAATCAGCAAAGCTTTGACGAGGACATGAATCTTTTTTCATAAGAGGGAGAAAAAAGGGGGGGAAATTGGCAGACTTCTTACAATCGACTGTGGATTTTGAAGCGTCATGTCAGCGAAAGATGATTCCACGCAAAGCTGAACAAAATCATAACATATATCATAATAAACATTCCCATTCATCAAGACATTTCATCATCATCCTCCTCTTGGTCGCTCCTTTGAAGCACGTAAGTGATCTTTGTCGCCCTCACCTTCCATCACTTATAATTCCACCAAACCTCTATTCGCTCATCCTGGACCTCACCCACTTATTCACGCAGAACCTCAGATCAAGGGCATGGGGAGCCTCAGTATGTTCGGGTCCGGTCCATACATGATCTCGTGAAGATTTCAAATTGAAAGAACTGCCTACTAGAAAAGACTACAACCCTACTCCAGCGCAGATCTGACCCCAGTGTGCGTGTGGGCAAGAAACAGGAAAAATATCAACAGTAGCAAAGGAGAAAAGGGAGAACAAAACACACTCATTAGAAGGAAAGACAAAGAAACTCAATCCAGGAGACCGGTCGGATGAGATAATGATCCAGGGATCGGATGCAGCGCATCATCGCATCACTGAGACAGCCGTCTCCTCCCCCCTCTCCTCCAAGGGGGGTAGTACTGATCGACGCTTTTCCCACGGTAACAGCAAGCAATATTGGTCTGCAGGGTGTCAGACCATCCAACTTTCAAAGAGAAAGCCAGCCGCGAACCCCTCGCAAGAAATATACAGATCCATATTAGAAGAACTTTTCTTTCTTCCTGCCATCGCTCTCCTTGGCAATAAAACGAGGAGCATCGAGCCTCCCCCGTTCATTCCATATCGACGTCCTCGCGGGCGCTGGGAGGAGGCACGCCAGTCTTGATCCATTCCCTAAAGGCCTTGTTCTGCGCCTGCACCTCCTCCGGTTTCATGTTCCTAGCCCACGCCGGGTTGTGCACGAACTTCATCTGCATCCGCTCCTCGCGCGTTGGTCTCGGCGCGCCATCCCTCGCGCGGCGGCGCCCGCGCTCCCTATCCGGCCGCATCGCTGCGTTTTTGTAGATGAAGTACTCCGAGGTGCCCGGGCCCCAGAGGATCTTAGACGACTTGAGGCAGATACTCACGGCGAGGCTCTCGTCGTAGGCGAGCGGCGTCTGGTCGGGCTCCTCCTCGGCGCTGTCCCGCTTCTCGACGGTGAGGTTGAGGTTGCGCGCGAGCACGGCCTTGTGCAGCTTGTGACGCTGGATGCCCTCGGTTGGCTCGATACGCATGTACGAGGCGATGTAGTAGAGCCAGCGGTCCTTACGAAGCATGTCCTCCGGGTAGAATGTCGTCTCGTCCTTTTGCAGCCATCGAACGGTGGCCTGTGAGGTAGTCGGATACTGCGATGGTCAGACATGGTCAATAACGCGCCACGAGTTTCTCACACATAGACATCTCCCAAAAAAATATGAGACAGTTTCAGATGCTGGAACTCGTTCTGACTTACCCATGCAATAACAAAGAGGTCACCATCCTTGACGCACTTATCCGCAAACTTTCGAGCACTGATCTCGCTCTGGTAGTTTGGCTCCTCCTTCTCGCGATTGACAAGGTACTGGTTGATCAGGTCCGGCGTCTTCTCCTTGGCGTCCGCGCTGGTTGCCGTCAGGGCAAGCCGGCAGAGGGTCTTGAGCAGCTCCTGGATGGTGTACAGCTTCCATCCGTTCCGGAGATAGTAGTGGCGCATGACATCCTGGTATCGGTTCTCGTCGATTTCGCCCGTGATGTAGTCCTCGATGAGCTCCAGCGTTTTGGGCCAGAACTTGTCCGGCCCGTCGGTGACCTCGAAAAAGGTCATGTGGTTCTCGGTGAAACCAAGATCCCTCGCGGGCTTGGGTCGGTTGAGTCGCTCGATCTCCAAAGCTACGTCGTCCTTGCTCTGCTTGATATCGAGCAGCCGCGAATACAGCGTCTGGAAGATGCTGAAGAAGACGAACATGGTCTGGTTGCAGAAGAAGTTGTACCACGGGCGCTGGGAGAAGGTCTCCGCAAAGTAGCTCTCGGCGTCCCTAAAGCCTCCGTTGAGGTCATCGCCCGTGATGACGGGCCGCGGAGCGTTGTGCATCCAGCGCTCGTTCGAGACTTCCGGGACAACTGTGTCCTCCGGGGCGTCGCCGAGCTCCTCCTCGTTGGCGGAGTTGACGTCCGGTGTGGTCTCCTTGCTCCCAGAGGCGGCGCTATCTTCCTTCTGGTGACGAGGCTTGCTGCCGTTTCGGCCAGGGTCGAGGACCCCTCTAAGGAGATCGCCCTTCTTTCCGTTGCGGCGGCTGCGACCGTTGGTCAACTCGGACGGCGTCGGGTCCTCGATCTCTTCCTCCGCCGAGTCCGGCTGCATCTTAGGTACTCTCTCCTGCACGAGATCTTCCGCCAGGTCGAAGAAGGTGGGAATGAAGGTCTCCGAGAACTCCAGGATGCGCTCCTTCTCGTGGCCGCTGTGTTGACCATTGTGCATGCTGTATAGCATGATCAGACGCAGCAGATCGAGGACGATAGACTTGTCGCTGAAGTCCCACATGAATTGATTTCGCGAGGCAATGCCCTTGATGTTGCGTTCCCGACGCTGCTCTTCGTACTTCGTCTTGATGACGTCCACAAGATGCTTGGCCGTCAGATTCCTCTTGTCGGTTGACTTGACCAGTATGCCCATGTGATCCAGGCTCTTCAGATGCATGTTATATGTCTGAGCGTGCCACACCTTCTCCCATTCCCGCTGGGAGAAGCGCCACTCCTCATCCTTCTGCTTCATGCGCGCTAAGAGGACGGGCACGACATCGAAGGGGTGACTGTACAGGTCATTCACCACGTCGACCCCCCTGTCGCCGTATATCTTCTTGCAAATGCGCTTGAATATGGATGTGCACTGGCCGGCAAGCGCGGCTGGCATGTGGAATGCCTCTCTCTCCGGGGGGCTCATCGCTAGCATCTGCTGTGCTATGGGCTCGATGAGCTGGATGCACTTGAGGTTGGCCTCGATGTTGAAGTCGTAATCGTGGCGCTCTTCCTCGATGCGGTGCAACCCTTCCTCGAACTGGTTCTTGCGATGGGCGACAAAGCCAGAATCTTCGCTGGCCCATGTCGGATGGGATGCCCAGTCGTCGTTGAGCACGGAATTGCAGAGCTCATCCCGTCCGCTGCAAGGCTTAAGACGTTCCCGTTTCGGGAGCAATCTGTAGCTCGGGCCGTAGCCTCGGCAATTGCTCAGGGAAACTTTCTCGACCGGCGGCGCAGGCCTGTTCTCGATAACAACGTCCTGCGACTCCATGCCGAGCCACGTCTTCCAAAAATGCAGGAGATCCGGATTAGCATTGATGAAGAACGCCCCCTTGTAGTAGAGCGTGTTCCTGTCGATGATGTTCTGCGCGAACATGTTGCAAAGCTTTAGGAACTCGTTCATGGACGAACGGTTGCTCAAGAACTTCTTGACCCTCTCGAAGAATGCAATCTCGTCTTGAGTAGTCGTGGCTGAGGCAGGGGGCGGATAGGGCTCTGGCATCACAGGAGTCAGGGTCGGCTCGATGGGCGCGCTGTCCACTGCTCCTCGGACGTGGGAAAGCTTCGGCCGCTTGTTGCCATTGACACCAGGCTGAGGAAATCGGCTTGGGACAGGCGTCTCGGCGCGAAGGGGACCAGCCGCCGAAGTCTGCTTGTCAATTCTGGGGCGCTTCTTGCTGTCTTTGCCCGCGCTGGACGGGGGCGGGAAGCTTCCGAGAGGGGGCATCTTCTGACCGTCTCTTCCGGTCGGCTGCGGGGTGTGGCTCGGGCCGGCAATCGCAATCTCGTTCTCATTGCGTCCAGGCGTTGTCTTGGATTGGCCGGCAGACTCTGGCAGGAACTGCTTGAAGTCCTCAAGGAGATCCGGGGCGGAGATGAAGAGAGTCGTGACCTGAGCATAAACGTCTTGGATCGGCTTCTGTTCTCGCTGATACGTCTGCAGGATCTCCAAGAACTGTTTGTAAATCTCTGGCTTGTCCTGAAATCGGTTCTGAATTTGCATGTCAGCGAGTCTGAACGGGCACCGAGTAGCTTTCAACCCGACCCCAGCGGCTGAGTTAGTCGGACTCACCTTGATTTTATTGACGTAGCTGATAGCGTGGTTGAATTCGACCGGGCCGCGGCGTTCCATATTTGCCTGGCTCACGGCGGATCCATTCAATGGCAGGCCAGTGGTCGGCACGGGTGTGTGAGCGTTACGAGCCCCCGGAACGACCCCTGCAAGACTGGAGGCCAGCTGAGAGACATTCCGCGGCCCAGGGCCAGATGCATCAAATCCTCCGCCCTGAGCTGCGACTTGAGCAAAGGGATTGCCCCCGTTCTGGGCCGGGGTGCTGAACGTCGCCTCGGGGCTCTCAATGCTGTGCTGCGGTCTCTGAGGCCAAGGACCTCCGCGCTCCTGGAACAGTGGCTGTTGCCCCGGGACCGGGACACCGTGTGCCTCAGACTGCGCCGCGCGGCCGGCAATGGACTGCACGGTCGTGCCCATAGGTGTGGTGACCCGGATCGTGTTCGGATCGTTGCCAGCACCGCATTCAATTCTGTATCCGGGTGGCAGGAATGTGTTGAAGCCCTGAATCAGGTTCGGATGTCCGGCGAATAATTCGGAGACGCGGTTGATGACGCCAGGAGTATCGATGCTAGACCGAGAGAAACATCATCAGTCCTTCTTCCAGCTGACATCATGACCAAAGTTGATGTACGTACGCTTGGCTCTTGAAGTCTTTCATGATGTCCAAGAATCGGTTGTATACGTCGGGTTGATCGTGGAATTGAACCTTGACTTGGTCCAGGTACGTGAGGGCATCCTGTTCGAGTCCGAGTCAGCGACATTCATTCAAGAGGCATCATTCGTGGTCGCCAGCCTGAGAGATACATGGAAATTTGAATAGAAGAACCAAAGCTTCTCCTTATTGGGACAGGCGATGACCAGACGTCCGGCATCCGGCTCAAACGCGCCGATCACATCTTTATCGCCCAAGGGCAATGAAGACATGGACAAGGACAGCGATGCCGAGTGCTGTCCGTCAAGGTTTCTCAGCCGTCGACAGGAGGGCAAATGAAAGACAATGCTTGGAACGTTCGGTTCCCCTTGACGAGGCTGGAGCACCGGGGCCGCATCGCTCAGCTCCCAAAAGGGGGAGCGATTGTCGAAGCGGCGGCTCATGCCTTGCGTCGGGCAAAGAGGATGACAACAGAAAGGATATATGGGGGAAAGTCAAGACATTGAACAATGGCGCTAATGATGATGGAGATGGTGATGAAAAGGATTCATGAACAGAAGGAGGAGGAGGCGAGAGAGAGGAGTGTTGGAAGAAATCCAGTCAATGACAGACAAAAAGTGAAACGGTCCTTTGAGCTGAAGAGATGCAGCCCTTGAGAAGTGACGCGGGAGTTGCCGCATCCAGACTTCGTCAGAGAGAAGCAGAGCCAGAACCAACCTGAAGCAGACACAGGCCCAGTTCTCTGAATCTGAGTCGGGTCTGAGCTGGCAACTGGCCGCCTCTCAAACATCGCTCAATCCTCGCCCATTCGGCTATTCGCGCTGCCATTGCTTGGACGCTTCCGCCTTTTCCGCCAAACACTCTGTTTCTTCGCCATCCTCGTCTCCTCTCGGGCTGGTGCAGGCCAAATTTTCCTCGATCAGAAACGACCTCCCCTCGGCCACCTACCTTTCTCCCGTTTCCCGGCCTAGACAAGGAAGTCGGGGAGATGGCAAATTCTCGAGAGTGAAAAAAATGGCCCCCGAAAAAAAAAAAGAAAAAGAAAGGGGAGACACAAAAAAGAAGGCGTCAACTCACATTCAGGATCGGCTGTTGGCCCTGGGCGATGCCCCCAGGGATCTGATGACCACTGGGCGTGACGCCCATCGACGCGCCCTGCTGCCCGCCCCTCTGGCCTTCGGGCTGATGCTGCTGTTGCAGCGGCCCACCGAATACGCTGCCGTTGCCGCCGCCTCCTTGCTGCCCAGGCCCCGGCGGCGGCAGCGGCGGCGGCTGCTGGCCATGGGCCATGGGGACGAATATCTGGTGCGGCGGGTTCGCGCCGCCCGGGCCCCCCAGCTGGATGGGCCGGCCGAGCTCCCCCTGGAGGGGCCCGCCGAAGCTGGCCATGGGGCCCGACGACGGCGCGCCTATGGGTATCGAGGGTGCATTGCCGTTGTGGTTGGCGAGCAGGCCGCCGGGGCTGTGGATGGCGCCCGAGATTCGCGAGGCCACGGGCTGGTGGATCGGGATCGAGCCGGCGCTGCTCTGATGCGGGCCTGGCGGATATCGGTCGCCGGCTTGTTCTCGCTCGCGGTCTCGTTCGCGGTCCTTGTCTCGCTCCTGGCCACGGCGGGCCATCTCCTCGTGTTGCTGGCGGACGCGGTGTCGTTCGTCCAGCTCGCGCTCCCGATCGTAAGAGGCAGCTCGTGAGAGGCCGTGCATACTCTGGCTATTCATGCTAGTCTGCAAGAACGCGATCAGATCGTGTCAGTGGGATTCTCCTTTTCTCTCGTCCCCTTCTCAAAAGCCCCCCC